>JBAIZL010000001.1:362450045-362527545 GCA_036971475.1 Prosapia bicincta
CAAGTTCAAGGTTATGTCATGTTGGATTGTGTCAAAGATGTTTTGATCTCCGAAACTCAAGTTGTGTTGACTAATTGTATTGTTTTGTTTTTTTTCATTGTTTAGTACATTTGATAGTACAGAAAAGTCATTTGAAATTAAAAACTCATTTGAAATCGTATTTATATAGGAATTAGAAAAAAATGGAGGTGCTTTTTCGCAAAAACCCCAAATTTATTTATTCTCTTTATTACCCCCCCCCTTATTCTTCATAATTTGGAAAGTGAAGAGTTCTAATGATTTAAACATTCTTTGAAAGCATTGCTTCCGAAAGAAACACGCATGTGGTTTCCGTTTGGACTTGTAAGACGCAACTGTTTGGACGTTGTTTTCCCACGTGAAATATTCAACCAGTTTAGATATCACCTAATTACTAAGTATAAACCTAATATTTAACTGAGTATAAACGTCCTTACTTGAAGCTAACAGAGAGTGATTCATGGGCATAATGGGGTAAACAGATGGCGTGTCTATGTTTTGTGACATAGAGTGTACATCTCCCGTGTACAGTCAGGGAGATAAAGTTTATTAAGATTTAATGTAACCTAGTAGCATACAATTGAACCGACTTATTCTAACAGATCACTGATAGTTTAAAATTGCGTGTGCTTAAGAGCTCACAGTAGAAGTTTAAACTTCTTGGCTGTGTTTTAAAGTTTAGACTGATGCAGTAAAAGAAAATGAGGGTTTAAGTTTATAACTGAATAGTAATAATACATATATAATTATTATGTAATTATTTTTTCTTGTAATACATCATTTTATTATACATAATAATTAAATACTACAGGCTTTTATTGTTAGTATAAACAATGAAATCTATTTGTTCTAAAGTTTTAACAAAAATGGTAATACTTGACAATATTGTGTTCACTATGAATTTTTCGCTAACTTTTTTTACTAAGAAATACATTCTAAAAAATACCAACGTGATTTCAATGTCATAAATTATCATTAGTGTTCAACCTCAGACCACTAAAGTTGTAGTATAATTTGAATTTACAATAAAAATTGAAACTGTATAAACTCAACGTTTCTTCAGTAGAGTTGCTTCAATAAACTCATTTAAAGCTTATGGTCGTGGGATGAAAAATAGGGACTAGCAAATTTGAAAGAACATATAACATGTCCATGGCTAGCCGTACATTGTGGCTATTCCGTCTCCCCAGCGCCGAGTCTCCTCAGGGCCGCGTCTCCTCAGCATAAGCTATCTCAGCTAAGTTACCTAGAATAAGCTGACAGTTTTGACAGCCGAATTGGAATTCACAAAAGCAATGAACTATGGTAATGAGTATGCCCAACTGAGCACAGTAGATGATGAGCAGTGGAATGACGGAAATTTCACATACATTTCATTGCATTTCATACGCCTCGAATTCTAAAGTAACATAATGAATTGTAATTAAGCTTACCAACTCTCTTACTATTGAGATGCTCGCAGTTAATCTTGAATGACTATGTAAAGCCACTTACTTGTTACTAGAAAGATTTGGTTAAACTTTACAAATCAAGTCCAGTAATATAAAAAGCTGCCTTCTAGATTTTTTAAATCACTGTTACATAAACAAAATTACACTAAAAAAATAATTAGAGGTCTCTATCTCAATCCAATAAAAAACGAAGCCATTTTGAATTCAATTTTTTGAAATCTGGTATGGGCACCATTTTTTACTGGGTTGAAATAGAGATCTCTAATTTTCGTCATTATTTTTCTTTCATCGAAACCTTTCAAAGGGATCACAAGCCTGGTGTTTACATTTTAAAATTTTGAATATTCCCCTACCGCCAATTAGGGGGAGGAGACGAAAATGTCCGAACCCACCAAAAGCTAGTAATTATGGTCCTATAATGATACCATGAAGTTTATAGATTTTTTCGTGTAATTTTTAATATTTTTCGAAATTATTAAAGATTTGATTGTGTATTTATGTTACAAAAATTGTAACAAAAAGATATTTATTACAAAATTTTACTAAACTAAATTCAGCATATCACATGAAAAATTAAATTATACTAAGATATAATCCAGCCTGGATAGCCAATTGTAGATATTGACCTGTACCACATTCCATGATTCATAGCAACACTAAGTTGAAGTTAGGACGGTCACAGACCGGTAGTATTTCCACTCCATTAACCCATTTATTTTAACTGAAAATGGTTAATAAATGTAGATTTTACTCTTAATTACAATAAAAATGATGCGAAAGAACCCGAAGTTTACCTTAGTGTAACTTAATAAAACATAATCTAAAACTCACTACAATCTGCTAAAGTAAACAATAACAAACACAGTAAACCATATGTTGTTTGGTATCATTTTTGAGCTCGGCATTTTAAAAGAGATAATTGCTAGCCCTAGTTACTTCTGCATCATAGAGCAGTGAGCAGAGCATTTCATAATTTATGGCCTTGGCGCTGAGGAGACTAATTTACCCTCGGCGCTGGGGAGACACCACGCATTGTGACAGAAGCTAACCGGCAGGAAGAAAGGCTTACTGACTGGGTTACGCGGAACGGATGAATGAAGGTGGAGAACAATCTATGTGTGCTGAAACTGGTGGTACTAGAATCGAAAACCCTTTGGCTCGATGACATTGGCCTGTACAGTGCGTGAGGTTTAACCGTGTTTCTGACCTTGAGATCGCTAGGGTGGACTGGGCTACAGTGCGAGGTCAAAACTCAACACTTCAGAAAACATCAGTGTGTGTTTAAAGTGTAAACAGTTCTAATTAACTAAATGATAAACCTGTAATAGTTTGATGTTGACATGACCTTTAAATGTGTTGATCTGCTTCTGTAAAGAAAGAGTCGCGATTACGAAAGAGACGATATATGTTTTGTATAATGTTTTCAGTTAGGCTAGTAATCAAGTGCTAGAGCAGAACGAGGGACACAGTTAAATCTCACGCAATGTACAGTATGAGTCAGGTATTGGATGGAGGTGGTTACTGACAGAACTTTCTGGAAAGAAGACCCGTTTTGTCTAAAGACCATACAGCCATGGAAAAAGAAGAAGAAGACAAACATGTCGACTACTCCGTATTAAATCTTGCTTATACTTGTTGATAAAGGTTTCGTATGTTAATTACAGGATTTCTTTTTCTGAATCCGGCCATCCATTATTTATTTCATATCTCGTCTCAATTGAAATTGTGTTTCCCTTTATGCTCCTACTTACACTAGTTAGTGATCAAAGCAGTGTGAATTAAACAGGAAAAGAGTAGGAAAGTTTCCTTACTTGTGATTAAGTCCTATCTTGATAGGTCGGAAACCTGGTTTCGTCCAGACTTGTGAGTCGCGTCAGATGCACCTAGTGACACATGCGCTCAGAAATATTTGCGTCACGCTGGTTCAAGAGGAAGGGGGAGGCCACTGACAGTGGAAAATCCAATTCCCCTCCACTCCTACCATCCCTGGTACGTTACTCAATTTCGAACTGTTAGTTGTGTATCCAGTGTAACTTATACCACCACGTAACTCTACAACAACCAAGAGTAAACAGTGCTCACTCTACGAAGGCTGCTACTATAACTTCAAGCGACAAAATTCGGGTGGTGTCATTTCTTGGTAATGTTAAAAGGTGAAATAAGAGAAGTGTTTAGGCGCCATTAAGAGTCGAGACGGTGAAGTATTGAGTGCAACCGATCATCAATGTGGAGCTCTAGATGTTTGGTGGTTGGAAGTAAGGAAAGGTGTTCAGAAAGCAAGGAAGAGGGCTCGGGATGAAGATAATCTATTTCGAAAATATATAATAAAGAATTAGGTGAACTTCACAACAGAGGCTACGAATTTGTTACGGAGATGCCATTTCAATGGAGGCCGAAAGAGATCTCTATCCTCAACTATACAAACCTCAAGGAAAAATCAAACAGATCTTGAAAAACGCGAAGACATCATTCTTGATGAAGACACATTGAAAATGAAAGAGGGCAATAGTTTTCTTTTTGATGATGACAACGCTGGGGAAAGAGTTTTAGATTTCAGTTGACACAGAGTAAGCGAGGGATTAAAATGCCAAAATGAGTTTTTTCATGGATAAAACCTCCAAGAACTCCATTAAACGGGTTTCGCAGACATATTCAATCCATGGTGATTTTAGAAGAAATAAATGTATATCCTGTGGCTTTTGCGAGGTTGCCCAATAAAAAATAGACATACGTTAGGCTTTGTCGATCCATGGTGATTTTAGAAGAAATAAATGTATATCCTGTGGCTTTTGCGAGGTTGCCCAATAAAAAAAAGACATACGTTAGGCTTTGTCGATCCATGGTGATTTTAGAAGAAATAAATGTATATCCTGTGGCTTTTGCGAGGTTGCCCAATAAAAAATAGACATACGTTAGGCTTTGTCGAATTATTCGTAATGTTATACCCAGCTGGTCGTCAAGAGTTGTTACTGTTGACTTGGAAGCAGCAGTGATATCATGGTTTAGAGGTTTTCCCTTTGGTGTAAATAAAGAGATGTTATTTTCACGGGAAGAACTGTATGGTGAGAAGAGTACAAGAGTTAGGTCTCTTGCGCGACTATAAAGACGATAAACAAGTATCATTTCACGATCAAATGTGTGCAGCTTTTGCATTCCTTAAACCTGAGGATGTTAGTGTTTGTTGGTTGGAGATTTACTCTCAGGCCCCTGGAAATACAAGACTGAGTTTTTTATTTTTTTCAAGGAAACATGGCTGGACAATGACGACTTCCCTTTTCAATTATGGAACTGCCCAACAGACGACACAGAACAACTAGGGCATTGAAATGACACCGTAATTACGACGTGTAGTAGTTAGTGGCTAATAGATGTAGGTTTAAAGGACTGCTCTGATTAAAGATTTTCTTCTTGATGGCCTGTTTTCTTATACGCCAAATCAGAAAAAAATTATAATTTTAATATACGTTCGTGTGTTTGTATGTGTGTATATATATATATATATATATATATATATATATATATATATATATATATATATATGTATGGGGAGATAACTTTTTATATTAAGGATGGATTCCGCTAATGCATCGTCGTAATTACGTTGTCATTTCAATGCCGTCATAGATTGGAAAGATGACGAAACGGTTGTATTATTAAAAAAAGTTGTTGCCTATATTTTGCTTGGTTGAATTTTGGTCAAAAATTTGAAGAACTGATCGTTTTCGAAATTTGAAGAACCGCAAAAAACGAAATACAGTATAAATACATGTTTTATGAATTTAGTGCTTATTGTTTAATATGTGACAAAGGACGCCTACCTCAAAGAAATTGTGAGCCGACAATTAAATGGAAAACATACAAATAACTTGACTCATTTCAATCTATAAACTAAAATTAGTCAGATATGTTTGGACACCACTGTGTACAATTTTTTTAACATCGCGTAGAGTTCACGGCTGTTCCCGTGCTCATGAAATTAGTCACTATATTGAGTATTATGTAAGCTTCTGGCATTGCCATATTTCTTACTGTTCACTTGTTTCCAAGAATTTCCATTAATCAGAAATCTCTAAGTAGGAAGATTTGTTCCAGGACGGGAGATGTCTATATGCGTCACATTTATGTAGAAACTACCAGAGACGTACAATATTATAACAGTTTTAGTAGTTACTCATTCATATGGAGTGGCGATATCACCTCGAGTCTATGCATCCTTCGATTTGTAACTTCCTTTAAATAATAATAATACTTGTAATGATCGTGTGAGAACTAAACATCTGTCTTCCAAAAAGCCACTCATGATGTGAACTAGGCTTAAATATGACTCAAAATGAATTATTTTTGAAAAAAAAACACGTAGTGCTCAATTTACAGCACCAAAATATTGTATTTAACACAAAAATTGGTATTGATGCCAGAATTATGCTCATATCAGAAAATTATTTTGCTAAGAAGACAAATGGTTGGCCAACATATTTGGTATAATATATATGATCAATATAATTATAGTTAATCTGTTTTAATAGTAAACGTTACAAAAAACACACTGACGTAACTGAAATTAGCTCAAACAATAACATAAATAAATATCATGCGGTTATCACGAAGCAAGCGTGTGAAATGTAGGTTTATGTTACAGAAGCTGATAGAGATTTTGCAGCGACATTTAGGATTTATACGTTTTCATTCAGAATTTACTGAAATTTTCTCTAACAGTAGAAATCCTTATTTTAGCAGGTTTTTGTTTCAAATAGTTGGTAGGTAATAAAAATGTACGCGTAAAAATAACTAATTTTACTTTATAATATGAACATACCGTTACCTGTTACACGTAAGCTGTTACACGGTAGCTGTTGCACGTAGGCCTATCTACTCTGCATGTAGGGAATGTCTACTCTACAGTTAGTAATTCCAAAAGAGCTCCACACTCCTAGGGCTGCATTAAATGGGCGCTATAAAACAATGGTTCATTGACATAATGGTGGATAACTTGCTATTTTAATAGAAGACACATTTATGGAAACTACAATAAATATTTTAGAAAGTTTATAGATAATTTTTGAACAATATTTCAATTAACATATTGCATAGTGTATACAGAAAATTTAGTATTTATAAAAGTACAGTTTTATAATAGTTACATATTTACTGAAAATAATTGGTTTTTATTTTTCGAAAAAGGTTGACGTATTTTTTCATTTAATAATGAGTAAGGACTGTAACACGTTTTACTAGATTTATTTAAAATGCTTTGGGAATGATCACAATATTTACTTGTTAAATAAGTGTTTTTTAATTTTCATTGTTTAATAATAAAATAGTTTTTAAATTAACAATCTGGGGGAGTTTAATATGTTTGGTATAATTATAATTTCAATCTCTTTAAACATTTAGTAGCTGTTTCTTGAACGCATGGTTCTATAATAGAAATAATTAATGGGAAAGGCTCTAAATATTTTTTTCAAGCTACACTCCGTTTATCACGAAAAATATTTTCATTTGTGTTCTTAATATAACCCATAATTCACTTTACATTTTGTATTAACATTGTATCATTTAAAAATAGCTACATCAATATGAATAGCTAAGTTAATAGTCTCTAAATAGTTTGAGTTTTTTTATAAAGTCATTAATTTAAAAAAAAAAATGTTTCAATTAATCACTTTAACAATAGTTTGTGACTATCCGAACTTTAAATTTTGTAAATTTGTGAAAACTTTCTGAGACAGAACGTTTTCGATGGCTACGTGGTGATCTTCATCAGTGTCTTCTGCTTGGAGATGTCGGGTCAAGCGGTGACGGTTTTAAAGGCAGGTTTTCGATAGTATCAAAGAGTATGTGTGATTTGTATTGTGTTTGTTCGTTTAATATGTTTGTACTTTGTGTGACTGTAAATTTCATATTGTTCTAGTGTGTTGAGATGTGGTAAATGTCTGTGTATTTGTGTCCTGTTTCCTTTATGTGATTGTAAAATGCTGAGTTGGTGTTCTGTTTGTGCTTCTCGACTCTTTGTTTAAAGAGACTGTTTGTCCAATGTAGAATTTATTTTTAAATAAATAAAACCTCTAAACCACAAATAACATTTATTTAAACCTGTTAGGTTTAAACCCATTTAGGTTTAAATAAATGTTATTTGTGGTTTAGAGGTTTTATTTATTTAAAAATAAACATTACGCCACAGTTGCTTCATACAGTTATAATGTAGAATTTGTTGCATTTGTCGCATTTTAGTTTGTATACGCCTGGTGCTTGTAGTTTATCTTTGTGGTTGGTGTCGTGTTGTATTTTGTATTGTAATTTGTTATTAGTTTTATATGCTATTTTGTATCATGTTTTTTGAAATTTGCGGGCTATTTTGTTTCAGTTGAAAATGAATTTGAAGACACTTCGTAATGTAAGTGAACTGATTTGCTGCACTCTTAAGAAAAATAAACGCAATAAAACTATTCTCAAGCAAATGTAACGGCACTAGTTATAAGTATTTATAGCAAGAAAATGTTTATCTTTCTTAATAAATTGACGTAATTCGGAATTTGAACTGACCAAAGAGATTCAACCTAATCTGAATGGATTTTTATAGATAACAAGTTTCATAATTCTATTATAACACAAATAATCTTTTATATAATATTTTTTTGGCCTTTTAGTAAAAAACGATATTTCTGCTGCGACGTGCAACCGGTCAATTAAAAACAAAGGAACAAGCGAATAAACCGGTGATAAAGTGGAGGGATATCAAGCGCTGATTCTTCGTCATTACCATACACCAATATCGTTGCCCCGTTCGCATATCTCACAGTCGGAAGGTGCAGACTTTTTGACTAGAGCTTTGAGAAACATGCCAACCGTGTCAATCTCGACTGTTATGAAAACCAGACGTCCCTGTTTGGGCAAAAGAGATGCTAGCTCAAAAGCATATTCGATGTTGGCTGTCAAAATACATTTTTAATCTTAATTCAACTAGTCATTGTTAAAGTTTTGTCTTATACCTAGCTTTCAGCAAACAGTTCAGTTTGGGCTCCTGAGTTTTTGTCGAACATCGTTCTCTCTATAGTATTCACCTTTAATAAATTTTAAACACCTTCAGACCTCAAAGACGCAAAATATACCTGGGAAATATCAAAGCTACTTAGATTGAATTAATAAAAGTATTTTAAAGCTTAAAAAGTTCAAATTTTTTACATGATTCATTTTCAGGAAGCTTATAAAATTAATAATAATTATTAATAAGGTTTACCTGAATTAGAATAACTGTTAATGCAAATTATAATTTTTGAAAGATTTGTCAGTAATAAACGAGTTACTTATATTAATTTGGAGATTTTCATTATTCAAATAGGCCTACTGTAGTGTGTGTAATTTTATTGAAGTATCACAACAGAGAGTGGGCCAGCCGAGAAAATGCCTTCTTTCAGATTAAAACCAAAGTTAAACTAAGCTCTTGCACTAAATGCTTCCAAATGTCAAATTTTAAAAAAGGAAATCAATAAATAGCGTGTAATTTAATGGGTAATATCTTTAACACTGATTTGGGCGGTCAAAGTTCTACTTGGCAACATTCCAGAAACTCGTAAGGTCAGTGGTATGAAATAACGGTACATTTGCTAAGCGTGTGTCATGTTTGTGAAGTGTGTTGTGCGTATATGTCCGGCTAGTGCCTTGTGAATTGTCAGTAAGTAAGTTCTGTTTTAAGCTTAAAATACATGTGACAGTAGAGGTTTTGTTTTTTCAATAATACTAGTATTTTATCATTCATATCTTATATTTCTTATTTATACAAGTGTCCAAAATATAAACTAAACTTCATCAGTTAATTATAATATTAAAATAAAAGAACACCTCTTATTTTAATATTTATTGTACTCAAAGCCAATTTAGTGTACTAAGAACGAGATACCAAGCAATAAAAGATTATTTTAAGCAATTTACCTGTATTTGGTAAATTAAAATGGCGCTGTTAAGGACTTATACAAATTTGCTTTTATTAAGTCCCTGCAGATACTCGACCATTAGATTTAGTCTTCATTGGTTGGAGTCCAACAATTTGAATTAGAAATTATTTTGAAAATGAGAAAAATGTTGATCGGCTCATTGAAAATTTACGTATTAATTACCAAACATCTTACAAGCCTGGAAAAACTTTTCAACTAGCATACTCGGAAGCAGGATCGGATCTAGAAAAATATTCTGGGGAGGGCTGATGTGAGGGGAGGAAAGGGTTCCTTAGGAAAATATTTAGGAGATATAATAAATATAGTGTTAACTCTAAGGGTCTTCTATCAGAGGGAAATAGTTATAGGCCTGCTATGTAATATTACACACGAATTATTTACCCCCATTTACCATATATTTACAATGTAAACAGCCTATTTATTACATTGTGGGTACCCCTATTTATTAATGATTACAGTATGGGATTATAGTGAATAATATGGGTTTGTAAAATATTCTACTGATTATTAAGTAGATTTAAATCGGGTACGAACGCAGACATCGGAAAAGACATTTTAGTGTACTTTTATAGTGTTATTTTGCGGTTTAAAATTTTTCAATTTTCCATATTTTGGGAGGGGCTTGAGCCCCAAGCCCCCCTTTAATCCACCACTGCTCGGAAGTAATTTATTTCAGTATAATAGACTTATAATAAATCAGATAAATGTACACACGATTGATTAGATATAGAAAAATTTCCGAAATATAAATACAAATCTGTATTTAATGTTTTGTTAACTCCAACACAAATTGATGGTTACTGAAACATATTTAAATATAATATTTCCTTACATATTATTTATGTCAAAGTTGAGTACAATAGTACAATAGATAAGTATTATTTAATTCGGCTATGTTTCGGTCGTTTGTGAAGTATTTTTACCCCAGATTTATGATTATCAATGATTTCGCTTAGTTACTACCTTGGTTTTCATAGTTCTATTACTTATTTAAAAATTACTTTAGTAGGTTTCCTATTTATTTTTCATTTAATTTATCACTTAACATTATTTTGTAAAATTAATGTTAATTAGCTACTTAACTAACAGCATTACTTCAATTTATTTTAAGACTAAGGTCTACTATCCTATTAGTTTTCTTTTTTTAGCTTATTTCTGCCAATTTCACTTTTTTTGTTTCCGTTAGTCACATTATTCTTCTCCAGAATGTATTCGTTATTCGATTTCATCCTCGGTTACACCGGAAATTTCCGTTGAGCGAGTATTTATTGATAGCCGATATTTTCATATTGTAATTTAAAATTTTGTCTTCATTTCTGTTTGAAATGAATCTTCTTATAGGGCTTATGACCTTTGTTATACATTAGCAAAATGTGCGGCGTTTCCAACTTGAACCAACATTTAATTTTTATAGTTCTGTAAAAATAACACAGGCCCTATAAATAAACTGTTACATATACTTGAGAAAGCTGCAGATTTGAACCGGTGATATACACAAAATAAATTTTTTAAATTAACTTGTCACTATTTATTGCTAATTTTATAATACTGTAGGTTTTCCTATACAAGTTTTGAATAATTGAACTTTTAATTTATTGAAGTGATAAATTCTTAGCGCGTGGTGAACGAAACGATATTAAGTAATTGCTTTCGCGTCACGGTATTTCTGAAACGCATACCTTACAGCCTATATGTCTTAAAAATTTTACAACATATGATTTCATTTAACAGCTGATTTTGTGTTAGATTACGTAGCAGAACAACCGTTTTACTCGTAGATTATTATTAAATAATTTTGATCAGTTAATAAATATAATAATTTATTCAAATTTTAATAAATCTTAATACAAATAATTCAATATAATGATAATAATAAATCATGTATTTTTAATTCATTCTTTGAAACGAAAACATTTTTAGCCTCTCGTATACTTTTTAAAGAGCTGATTTAATTGGAAATTGTTAAAAAATTCGTATTCAATCAACATCTAATAAATGAAGTTGCTTGATGTAATCATCTTGAATTCACTGATTTAACTAATTTTAAAAATACTCAACTAAGTGAATACGTAATTGCTTACTTGCTGACGCGTTTCAAAACATTCGTTCCTTTTACGAAGCTAACCCTCTACTGGCGGCATCGGGTGTAAAGGCTCTAACGGGAATGGATTTATGACTGTGGAATGGGGTGGTTGTTTGAGTTGTGTGTCATGTAATAGAAAGACTGTTCGCTTCAAAGTGTGTGTGATCATATATATATATATATATATATATATATATATATATATATATATATATATAAATATATATATGTATATATGTATATATATATATATATATATATATATATATATATATATATATATGTGTGTGTGTGTGTGTGTGTGTGTGTGTGTGTGTGTGTGTGTGTGTGTGTGTGTGTGTGTGTGTGTGTGTGTGTGTGTGTGTGTGTGTGTGTGTGTGTGTATAATCATTGAGATTAGATTAAAATAATAAATTTAATTAATTAACAAAATTCAAACATTTTTCCTCACTTACTGAATAATTTTCATCTTTTTTTTACACATACAAAGAAAGTTATTACTTCAGTCGGCACTACCATAAGTGCCATACATACATTTATTTTATTTATAACAATACAAAACTGACAAAGATAGTCTATTAGACTACTATTGAAAACGTTTTGTCTTAGTAATTTTTTTCATATATTGTAGGATGACAGGTTGTTAATTTGTTTTATACATAGTTATAAAATTATTTAAAAAATAAGTTTTAAAAAAATTGAGATTACTGCCCTGATGAATCCAAAAATTGTATTGTAAAATAAAGTTTTATAATAATGTTCAGTAAAAAAAATTGTATATTAAACTTTTTTTTTAATCTGAAATTATTCTTGGAAAAAAGTCAGCTTGAATCTAACCAATGTTTATTTTTTGTTAACAGACACTTCAGAAACAATGGATTTGTCTACGTTAATTTATTCAGTAATATTCATTATACTGGCTGCACCAGTTAATGGTCAGATGACGGGTGGAAACCAAACTTGGAGACATTCATATTACCGGCTACCTCAAACTTTAGCCCCCATAAATTACACGTAAGTCAGTAGTTTTATCACATACAGAAAGACTGTTTTTGGCTGAGTTATTATTTAATGTTTGTTTGGATGTTATATTCTCATGTGCTACTCATAACTGTAACAAATTTGTTACTAAAAAAAATAAATACTGCTTCTAAAGGGAACTCTGTCAAATTCTTTTTAAGATGTATGTTCAAGATATTCAATACCGTTGTTTGAATGGATTCAACCAGTTATAACTGCATCTTCTCGATTTGGTTGAAATTAGTAGCTTGAGGGCTATGGGCAACATCTATGAAAACAACTGAAAATATAATATATATTTATATTTTAGTTCTTAGAAAATATTTATAAAACCCATCTAACATTCACTGTCTTGTGAGTTGCTTACATGTCTTTTCTATAAAAGTCATAACACTCTTCGAGGCAGCTTATTAGAGCCTATGTGGGAAAGCTGAACACTAGATCATACTTTCTCTTCAGTTTAAAATGTCTCTTTATTGTGAAAATTTTACTCAATTTACAAAACTCTTTTATCCTAACAATTATTGGTCCTGAATTTTGCAAAGTTATTGTAGCTGCCCAGGCAGGAGGAACCCACTGTGGACTAGGAATGCACTACCTCCACAGAAAGGTACTAGGGCATCATTCAGGTCAGGTTATACTACTGCCTCTGTTTAAAAAATAATAAATTAAAACCACTTGTCTAGTCTTTTTTGTAGAAATCGATTATATATAATTCACAACAGATATAAGTATATAATACAATACATTAAGGAATACACAATTAATAATCAATGATTAAGTAATTAGATAATAATTATAAGTTCATAGTTATTTTTGACTTGTTTATTTATATGCTGAATTCAATATATTTCAGAATGCGTATTATTCCATTTCTTGATGAGGGTAATTTCTCAACGGCAGGAGAAATTTGGATAGCATTAAAGTGCGTACAAAATACAGACAGCATAATATTTAATGTAAACAATTTGACCATAGATGCAAAAAGTGTATCTGTATTTCAAATGGCAGAGCATGGAGCTAATTTGTCTGTCACTGATCAGGTAGGCCTGTTTATTTTTCTTTTATTACTTTCTCTATAAAATCTGACAGCTATGCATTTAATTTAAGTAACCTGCCCACACAGTCGTTCATAAACAATAGACTCAGCATGTTTTCAATGATTCTTGATGTAAAACTAAATTGAGATATTGTTTGATTCTATCTTCAACTTGAGATATGAGTTTCAAGTTGTGTAATTTGAATATATAGACCTATATATATATATATATATATATATATATATATATATATATATATATATATATATATATATGAAGTTAATATATTACTATTGTAAGTAATTATATCCACCATTAAGTGCAATAATTTTACCTTGAGTGATGAGGCACCTTTCGGTCACTTGACCATTGTCGATTCAAGTGACCGAAAGGTGCCTCATCACTCAAGGTAAAATTATTGCACTTAATGGTGGATAAAATTACTTACAATAGTAATATATTAACTTCATAAAGTCAATGCAACGGAAAAACAATGGACAACGTAAAATATCAAGAATATATATATATATATATATATATATATATGTGTGTGTGTGTGTGTGTGTGTGTGTGTATGTTTGTGTGTGTGTGTGTGTTTGTGTGTGTGTGTGTGTGTGTGTGTGTGTGTGTGTGTGTGTGTGTGTGTGTGTGTGTGTGTGTATCAGTGTGTATGTATGTACATTAATTAATTGTAAGTAGATTTGTCTTTGTTTTCATTGTTCATTATTGTTTACTATATATATGACTAGCCTACACTAGTCATGTGATGAGCTGCTGAGTGTTCAGTCTGCCACAGTTTTTAACCTTTTCGTAACGGGATCATTTAATTTTGTAGAGAAATAAGTGTTATAAAACACAGTCATTTTATCAATTCATGATTAATTATGCACATTTTGAATATTATATAGTTCAAGAATGAGTATTTTCTATCACTTTATAGGTAAAGATACAGAGATTTAGCAGTTGCTTGTGATAACACTACTACAACTATTAAGTGCTGGGTTGATTATTACCCTAACAGCAGTATTAAAAGTTTTGTCAACTGCCTCTGGGTTTTATACTTACATCTATTAAATATAAAGTATTATGCATCTACAAGAGGAAAGTTTAAAATCTATATTCATTTGGCTTGTCAATGTATTTACCTCATAAATTTTTCTTGAATTTTGTAATCCATTACGTTCGGTGAATCTTATTAATCAAATAAACAATAGTTTATGACCATCCGACCTTTAAATTTAGTAAATTTATTAAAACTTATTGAGACAAAACGTTTTCGATTGCTACGTGCCGATCTTCATCACATAGCAATCAAAAATTTTCTGTTTCAGTAAGTTTTAATAAATTTACTAATTTTAAAGTTCGGATAGTCATAAACTATTGTTTAAGTCATAAATTATGATATAGTGTTTCTTTTATAAATTAATATGCATTTCCTTTGAGCTTCTTATGCAATAATAAAATCTCCTGTTCAACATTTGAAAAGTTATCACAAATGTACCTTTTATGAGATAAGTTTATGATAATATTTCCTTGTTTTAGTAAGTCTCATAGTTTCGCCAAGAAAGTGAAATCTCTACTCATAACCAAGTATCTACTTATATTCCTCTACTGTTAGATTGGTTAGCTACATTTCTGAAACGATATTTAAATGGAAGAATCAATAAACTCTTTTTAAATGCCATTAAAATCATTTAAACATAATTTTTAAAATGCAGTCAATAAAACCATGTAAGTTAAGAGCACTCAGAATCAATTTAATTCTAAATATCCTGCACCTAGACAATATCCAATTCTAATTGCAAGTCTACATATGTCTTTGAGAATCAAGAGATCTCTTTAATAGTCATAATTATTTTGAAGATGGTATAGGTGGATTTAGTGGTATATGTGGTTTCTCAGTCCAATGATAGAGATGTTTTGTTCTATTTGAAGGTGCAGTAATTGCAACATTTGTGAGTGTTGAGACAGTGACATATACTATTCTGAGTCAATATCATATAAGTGTCAACAATTAAAGCTTATGTTATCCACAATATATTAAAAAATAATAATAAAAAATTTACTAATGTACGAGTTCTCTTCTATTCAAAACAAAACTACTTTGTTGCGTTTGTTTGGCATAAAAATATAAACTGCTGTTCAAAATTAAAAGTATTTCTGTTTATATTTGTTGATACCATCTTCAGGTGAGCTACTTGTTATCACTAAACACTTGTAAATGTTTATAAACTTGCCTATAGTAGCACTTATGTATATTTGTTAAGGACGGCCATTTCGGGAGATGTGTCCCATTGTCAAGCGAGTTACGGTCTGAGTTGACAATGTGACACATCTCCCGAAATGGCCGTCCTCAACAAATATAAGTAAGTACTACTATAGGCAAGTTTATAATATTTACAAGTGTTTAGTAAAAGTATTTCATTAAAAAATTAAAATGCTGGACATAATTTATTTTTATTATATTACTAGAAATGTGAATCATTAAATACTGTATCACATGATGGGATATGGATATATTTATGAATTTGTTAAATGTATGCCCAAGCCACAAGCAATGTAAATGAATTGACCATATGTCCAAATAAATTACTCATTATTTGGTCAGAATTACAAGGAACAAATATTGTACATATCATAACCTACCAATGTGTATAGCAGGATCAAAATAGGGAATGTAAAAAGATTATGAGAACTAAAATGAATTTATGGTTTAAAAACATTTTAAGGTGTTTAACTCTTCTAATTGAATTACTACTTATAATTCTACTTATTGAATTACTACTTTACTTCTTCACTTTCAAAAAAATGTTGATATGAAAGTGTTTATCAAAGTTTGTTTTGACTAAAGTCATAGTTTTCTCACTAATCAAACTCTAATTCATTCTTGAACTAGTAAAGATGACTGGTGAACTATTGTAGTTCAGCAATTCAATAGGGAATTTACATAGAAACAATATTGTTTTTAAGACTATGCTTCCTAAAACCTAAGAAAAATTAACTTTTCATCTTTAGTAATTTTTAAAAATTTATAATATTTTTTTAGTTTACTCCATTTCAATTACAGACTTTAAGGTACTTTAACTGAAGTTTAAAATTAATATTTAAAATTTGCTTTTCATTAAAAATATGTAAAATTAAATGTGATTCATTGTGGTAGTATTTTTTACAAAATTTAGGGATTATTTATTTGATCAAGTTGAAGGTTTTCTATACCACTTGGATGAATTTAAAATTTATATTTTTAGTCCATGGTCATTGTGGTATACATATACAAAGTTTTCATTTTGAAAAATTTGTCAAACATTATAACAAATCTTAATATATAGTCATATTAACATTATTATATAGTCATCAAATGAGATGCCTAACTATATTACCTCTTTCTCTCTCGCTTGTTTTTGCCAGTTGCCAGACATTTTACTCTTAAATAGGTAGAAATCACAAAAAAACTAGAGTATGTAGGTTGTAATTTATGAACAATTATATAATGTAAATTCTAGCCTAAAAAACATTACATATTTTAAAAGACTTTGTTAACAATAACATTTCTCATGTTTTTTAAGTCTGAAGATCAAGTAACACAAACATACACTGTCAAAGTACATCCCGCACTAGTGACTGGCAAAATCTACATGATACACATGAAATATGTAGCTGTACTTAATGATATTTTACAAGGCTTCTACAGGAGTAGCTATTTGGATCCAGGAACAGGAAAAAGAAGGTAGGGTTACTTTTAAAGCATTTACAAATTTCAAAATTTAACTAAATTACAACACTTATTAAATGTTGGTAATAACATCTTGATGCTGAATGGTTTAAAACTCCTCAGAAACGGTATTTAAAAAAAAAAATGTTTTATTGGTAATAATAAGAAGAAAGGAAAAACCAAATGAGGTCTTGATAGCAGATGTTGAGTTTCTGTTCAGACACCTAACAAAAGTTAGCCCTTATCAGCAATATTATATTTTATTACACCACTATTCAGTTCTATCATCATTCTGGATCCATTTAGACAACTGAGTAACCCTTGATACTAATTCCCTGACAAACTCCTTGTCAAAATAAATAAACACTATAACTTTTAATTTGAAAATGTAATCCAGGATAAAAAATATCTCTAAAAGTAATACTCGTCTGCCGTACAATCCAGAATATACAAAGTTCTTCTGTATAGCTTCCATTTTAGTGTGATATATGACTTTCTTTTACCAAATGTGTTTCAATTCCTCAAGCAGCTTGGTCTCTAAACATCTATCCTTATCTGCACTTTAAATGGAGTTGAAAGCAAAATTACTCCTTATAATATCATTAAAAAAAAATGTTTAACCAATAAATGGCTTGTTAAACTTAAAATAAAAAACCTTAAATAATAACCTTGAAATAAAAAACATTATGCTGAAGAGATTATAACACTATAATCACAGACATTTTAACTTTAGTTTTAAAAGAATCTGTAGTCTACAAACAATATGGAGAGGAAATATACAGTATTTTGTTTATAACAAGAACGATTTAGTTTCTTCATTGTTAAAAAATATTTGAATGCTGATTTCAAAACAGAATTTTGTATTCCTAAATATGTATAGTTGGGCTATGAACGACAAGACGTATCAACTGCAATAATTACCAACCATATGGAGATCTTATCGAAGCTAGACATGTTGAGCACATACAGAAGAGTATATTAAAGCTAATATATGATAAAAGATAAAGAGTTACATGACTCAGTGAATGAAATATAGATTTCATTTTATTTTCTTCTATTGATAATTGTTCCATGTTACTTTGTTATGAATGTTGTTTTTATTTCCACTAAACAGTGTGCTATTCTAAAATGTGTTTCTTAGCTGGCTGGCAACAACACAGTTTTCTCCAACAGAAGCTAGAAGAGCTTTTCCATGTTGGGATGAACCCATGTTTAAAGCTACATTTACACTAAGCCTTGGCCGTACTAAGAATTACACTTCGCTTTCAAATATGCCGCTTAATTCAACCACACCAATGTGAGTTATTTACATATTTTCTTTAAATAAAGTTTAGTTAGTTATCAGAAGTTGAAGGGTGTATGATTAATTTATGCAGAGAGTAAAATTTTTAATATGATTGCAATAAGGCTTTTGTGATTACAATAAGGTTAATAATAAACATAACAATGTAATTTGATTTAAAGAATAACCCATGACCTTATTCTTAGCTTTTTTGCTTTTATTTTACTAAATACTAGTAATGCACAATACAGAATGAGATTGAAATTTTTATAATTTCATCTCAATTTTAAAAAACCGTTAATCTCGTATTGAAGTCAAGATTTAAGTTGTTGAAAATTTGATCCGAGATATAAGAAATTTGGAAAGTAATTGTCTCTTAAATTTAGCTGTTTGAAAACAACAGAGGCGATTAATTTATATTATAAGAGTAATAAATTAATTCTTGAATTTTGTAGTCCATTATGTTTGGTGAATCTTAATTATCACTTAAACAATATTATGTTGTGTGTTAGGCATAGTTTGTTAAATTGATTTTTAAGTGATAATAAATTAAGATATATAACCCAAAAATTAGATTCCAATTCAGTTTATCTACAGACTACGGATCTTTCCAACAATTGTGGTCATTGAATCCATGTTTTGAAGGCCATTACAATGAGACTCCTCTTGGACAGTAAGATTACGCTTTTGAGGGAAATATCCCACCAGAAAGAAGATTGTTGAAAAGCAAATATATTAGTGAATGGCTAATAGTAATCTACAATAACAAAACATAAATGATATCTATTTCTTTGGCTTAAACAGTCTCATCTCAAGTTTACAAAAAAGGTAGCAAACTTGTGAAGTTGAAGTAGACAATTATTTAAAATTAAGAAAAGCTGACGAATAGTTACTATTTGATATTATTAGATAAAATAATTCGAAATATTGATAATAATAATAATAATAATAATATTTGATTTGAAATAAATATTTTATTACCAACAAAATCTCTTGATTTCCACAAATGGCTCAGATATATTTGCATCATGGCAACTTTGGTATCAGTAGGTGGTTTATTTTCTACTACAGTTAAAAAATGTCAATGATTTACTGAAATCTTTATTGCTCATAGATGTCATGTTAAATGATAAAACATTTGTAACAGTCATTTGTAGAGTATTTTAATTTTGTATAGTTCTTATAACCATATGAATTCTCTTTACCATTCAAATATTATTCTCATTAACCTACTTATCTAGGTTCTGGTACTAAGAGTTTACAGAGAAATCAGGTGGAAATTTGCATGAAAAAAACATTATCATGTAAAAATTTACTTTATAATAATAATGTATTAAATTTGGTATAACAATACGATATCCCTATCCCTTACTTATATTATTATTTGATTATTTTCTGACTTAGGAATGGATTTGATGGCTGGGAATGGGACCACTACTATCCTTCATTGAAAATGTCAACATACCTTGTAGCCTTCATTGTATCTCAACTTCAGTCTTCAGGAGTTACTGTGCTTCCTTCTGGACTTAAATTTCAGGTAGAATTAAATGAAATCTTTTGGTTTGAGATCTTCAACTAAATTTTATTTTAAAATAAAATAGAGTATTTTATTTAAAACCAGAATTGCACTAGATTCATACATCTTTCTGACTAAAACAAATATAAACTCTTGAATTTTGTAGTCCATTACATTGGGTGAAACCTAATTAATCACTTTTACATTAGTTTATGACTATCCAAACTTTAAATTTTTTAAAAACTCACTGAGACAGAACATTTTTGATTGCTCTGTGTGCTCTTTATCAGTATTTCATCTTCATCAGAGACATTCTGTCTCGGTAAGTTTTTACAAATTTACAAAATTTAAAGTTCGGATGGTCATAAGCTAATGTAAGAGTGATTAATTAAATACAAACAATTGAGAAATGTAGTAGTAGAAATGTAGAAATGTAGTATTGAGAAATGATTCCAGGAATTGTTGATTCTAAAGGTATCGAGCAAACGCCTTTATTCGATACTCGATTCTCCATTGATTAAGTGGCGATTTAGATTCTAGTTTTTTACTGTTAAAATACAGACTTTAAAAAGTGTTATTTGTATAAAGCAAAAACTTGTCCAATTTGGAAAATATTTTCAGTCCCTTGCGATTCCACTTTGAACGTGTTTTATTGTATTATGTATTCATTAATTTCTCAGAATCTTTACAGCAAAAATAACATGAAATTTTGTGTTCATATTTTTTTAAAGTTTCAATACAACTCGAATTTTTTCATGATACTGTACCCATATTCTCATTTTTATTGATTATATTCATATCGTAAATTTTTCTAATGATAAATTAAAATGAGTAAATTATAATACTTAACTAACAGTTTTTAGATCATCCATATTAGTAAGAGAACAAAAAGTTAGGGTGAAAAATGTTACTCATGAACTGCATTTAAGAAAAGAAACAAATGCCTTGAATAGGCTTTAATTATTTATTTTAGGAAAAGTCATTATATACCATTCGGGATCATAGCTAGTCCTTTTCTCACTGGCCTTGTATATTGTTTATACAATTCTTTGACTAAGTTGTTTTTTCAAGCATAGATCATAACCATTAGCGATGTTATTACTTAAGCCAACGTATTACCAAATATGTAAAATTTGTTTGACCTGAGAGCTGAGTTGACTTCTACAAAACAGTAAATCTTTTTTTCTCTTGAGAATACTATCAATTTTTTTTACTGTAACTTTAATTCTAGTACATTACTGTCAATAATTGGTATTGACAGTGACATTGTCAATGTTCTTTCTATATCCATAACTTTAATAATTACATGAAACAAGCAACAAATTACTTTTAGAAATGTCATCATAATAAATTGTATATTCTTGACTCGTTGAAACAACCATCTTTTTATTTTAAAAACAAATGTTTTTCTTTTCACAAAATCATATATTAATTTACGAGGGTAAAATTTAAAGAACTAAGACTCAGTTTTGACTAATTACCAGTTTACTAATCAGTCTAGTTTTACAATGTCATCATCAACAGGGATGTTTTTTCTTATAATTTTAAATTGTTAAATTTAGTAGAAGGTTAAGTCTAGGTAGGATATACTTACTAATTCATTTGAAGAAAAAAAACGATTACTTACTGATGTTTTTTAGCTCACTAGTGTCTTTGTTGGTCAGTGCCTTATTCAATGTCACGAGTTACAAACAAGACTTTTGGTCAGGTGTGTATCTTGTCTGTAATACATGGCATTGAACAATGCACTGACTAAATGCAATTTTGTAAGTGGATAATACAAAATACAGATGCAATATGGACCTGTTGAAAATACATCAGTAAGTAGAGGTTTTTAACCTTTTATATGGTTAAAAATAAATGGTTGTTTCAGGTATTTTCAAAGAAAGATTCATTACAGCAGACAAAATATGTGACTGATTTAACTCCTAAAATTTTAAACTATTTAGAAAACTATTTTGATGTTAAACTACCATTGCAAAAGTTAGATCTCGTTGCTATTCCAGATTTTGGCTATGGGGCAATGGAAAACTGGGGGCTAATCACTTTTAGGTGAGTGTACATGTGGAAATAATATCCGCTATTATATTTCCTTATAATTTCTCTTAAGATTACTTGGCATAGTGAATTGAATTGTACAATTTTACTTGCATAAAAGTAAGTTCAAATGCATAATGAAGCATGGAAAACAACTTACTTGATTTAATCATCTTTAACAAGTATTTTCAAAAATTAAAATAGCACAACAAGAAAAAAAATGTACTGTATTTATTCACCTCATCATAACGTTATAGTAAAAACCAAAATAGTAATTGGGTTACGTGTAATAACAATCAAATCATTACAAACATATATTTTTATAAACATTTAATCTGTCATTTTACACACTCAATTCATTGTGGAAATCTTCTAACATTTTTTATTTATTGTTCATTTTTATATTATCTGATGATATAAAATTCAAAATTATTCTAAGACTATTGAAGAATCCTATTCTAAAGAAAAGAGAAATTATTATAAATATTCTAATCTTCTGTCTCATTTTATTTTAACAAATTTTAGTTTAAAAAAATTTTTGCAAATCTCTTTTACATTAACAAAATTTGTTTTCAGTTCTTCTTCCACTTTGAGTATAAATTTTTGCTTTCTCATTTTATACTGATTTTTAGGGATTAGATTTTTTGAACGTTTCCCTTAGCATTTCTATCTATCCTCGCCAGTCTTATCTACAATGCTTCCAGAAGAGAGTTAAATCTTTTCTGTTGACCTAGATTTACAAATTCTAATTAGTCTTCATGAATGAATTATCACTACTACTAAAATTAGTTCTGTTATAACTATAAGTATAACTGGCCATTCTGGTTAAAAAAAAATCTCCCAAGATAAACTTGAGATCTCCAGAAAGTAGTTGATATTTTGTTATAACTGAATAAAAACAAAGATAACATAAAACTTTATTTACAGCATTACAGTATCGGTCTATTTTTCGATAAAGTTACTTGTAGCATAAAATCAGTTTTTTAATGGTAATGTCAATTGGCAACATTTGAAGCTATGATGTTTACTTCTTTGACTTCCTCCTCACTGTTTTCTGTTTCAAAATACTTTAATTTTAAAAACAAGGGAAAATGTCTAGGTGCTAGGTCAGGTATATAAGGAGAGTGGCCAGAGATTTCCCACTTAAGTCTTTGAAGTTTAAACTGAGTTTGTACATTTGCATGGAGACGAGTTTTACCTAGCCATGGCCATTGTAGAGTTAAAGATAAGCTGCTGAATTGATTCTCCTTTTGGCATTGAACCTTTGATTAAACCCTTTCCGTTCCAAAAAATCCTTAGGCAACACTATTCTGCCATTTAGATTTGGTTTTTCTGTCCTGAGTTTTAAGGGTGAGTTACAGTGTTACCATTCCATAGATTGGAGCTTTGATTCTGGTGTTTTGTTCAAAATCCAAGTTTTATCTTCCGTTATAATGTAGGTAAAAAATTTGTCCCCAGACAAAAACTGAAGGCCTGCTTCCATACATTTCATCTTGTGGGAATCTATCAACATTTTAGACACCTAACAAGCGGACCTTTTCTTATATCCAAGGCGCTCCTTCACAATTTCATGTGGTAGGGATCTTGATATTTGGGGAAAAGTTGATTGTAGTAAGGTAAAAAAGAAAGATGGATTCCTTTAACCTTTTTTATTAAATTCACTTTCAGTTTGTCTGTAATGAGTGGTCTTCCACTCGAATCTTTATTCTGTACTCTGATTCTTCTTTGATTAAAAATGATGCAGCATTTCCTTATAGAGGACTTGTTCAATGTATTATCACCATACAATTGATTAATATGCCTATAGATATCGATAGATAGAACTTCTTGTGCATTTAAAAGGTAAATTACACTACACACTTCACATTTGGCGGGATTTTCTATTGGTACCACCATAATTGAATATTCACAGAACACACAAGCAGGACCACACCATAAAGAAACTTTGCACACATTAGGGCAGAGGTTAACCTATATGCAGTGGTGGGGAATTGGCGTGACATGTGATGTACAAATGTTTTTACTTTCTGGAAGATCTAAGTAGAATGACTATGTTTTTTTTACTGTATAGAAAAGTTAAGTACACTGTTCACATAAAACTGAGAACAAACAATCCCTAACTATTTTTTTTACTTTCAAGCAAAAGGCTTACAAGAATAAATCCCAATAATTTTTAAAACTACTCTTCTAACTCATACAGTTATGATTAATGGGAATAAATCCCTTGAAAATGTTTACAATGAAGTCTGCATTTAAATCTATTATTACATTTTATTACAGTTCCTTGACTGTGTAAAATCCAAAAGATCCTTATTAACAAGCTTGCACATCAATCAGATGTGATTTTCAATGTGTGCTTTAAAACAGTCATTTTAATTAATGAGTGTTTTGATAAGTAAGAGCTAGTATACATGAAAGAGCTTCCTTTCTGTTATTTAGTTTTGATTCAAATGTTTCTTTCTAAAAGGAAACCTTCTACATTTTTCAGCACCAATAAATTTTTGAAAGTTGCAGTATGTTTTAGTAGACTGCTCCTTTTGACAAATAGCTATGAAGATTCAAAAATGTAGTAATAACATATCTAAAACTTTATTTACATATAAATCTAGTTTATTTTAATCAAATTAATGTACACTATTATCTTAAGTTTAACAATATTTAATAAATAACATTCATCCATAAATTTAACCATTCATAATAATTTATCATACACAACACACTGAAACATTTAAAATGTAAAAAGTAAATTATAGAGGTTTTGTTTCATTTGTAATATTAAATTACAAATTGAACTGACTTAAAAATAAATTTGAAGTTGAAAACCTTAAATGTCAAGTAATTTCAATGGAGGGGAAAGCAGCATTTAGCATAATATGTATTCATGGTAATAGAAGAGGGAGTTTTTGTAGTCCAACTTTACACATCACAAAATACTATATGCTCCATTGAAAATGTATTCACATAAGTTGGAAACTTTGAAGAGAGAGAGAGGGTGGTGCTGATGGTATGGAAACCATGTGGTGGCGTCTTTCATTTTGGACATTTTAATGAGCGATATCTTAGTTTTAGTGGTCAAGCAGAATTCCAAAACTTATATGTTTTGACTTAGAAATTATAGTGAAACCTTTTATAAACTGACTAAAAATCTAAATCTGTAGTGATAAAAACAACTAGCTGTAAAAGAAATAGAAATCGACTGATCTTAATCAAATTTACTTAAGTACTATTTAATTAACTATTAAAATTTAAATGTATTAATTAAATTTTTAAAACCAATTGAGTAGATTTGGGAAATGGGATATAACAAATAAACGTATGATACAAGCCATTACACAATAATCTTAACTCTGAAGTTATATTTAATTAATTAAATGTTGTTGCTTAAGATAATATTAGACTTGAGACCAAATAATTGCTACAATAAAAATATTGAAAAGAACCCCAATACCACAAAAATAATCAAAAATAACAAATAAGACAAGTTACTTACGATTAAACCCTTATGTACATTTCGATGACCATGTCATCATCATCAGAGGGTCTTGTTACAAAACACAATCTAGCACACAAGAAGTTACAAACTAGAATGATCATCATTCTAGTTTGTAACTTCTTGTGTGCTAGATTGTGTTTTGTAAAAAGACCCTCTGATGATGATGACATGGTCATCGAAATGTACATAAGGGTTTAATCTTAAGTAACTTGTCTTATTTGTTATTTTTGATTATTTTTGTGGTATTGGGGTTCTTTTCAATATTTTTATTGTAATATATTGTACCACTGTGCTCTTGATATTGTGTAAATAATTGCTAATTGTGAAGAATTTCATTTTCTGTTGTTTTACTACAGAAATTCAGCTACGTGGCAGGGCATCGATTCCCATTACAGTACATGTAAATTATTTTATGAACTGGAATATTTTAGATTGATTTTTATTCACATTTGTTGATTCCATCTTCACGTGAGCTACTAGTAATCACTAAACACTTGTAATGTTTGAAACTTGCCTATAGTAGCACTTACTTTGTTTGTTGAGGATGTCCGTTTCGGAAGATTTGTCCCATTGTCAACTCAGACCGTAACTGATCTCAAGGTTTACGTAGGTTAAGGTGTTAGAGTGGGGGTGGGATATTATGGTGGTGTGGGTGTATATTGTGAGTATTAGGAGTTATGATGTCAAAAAGTGTGTGTGAGTTGTAATGTAATTGTGTATTGAGTATGTGTGTAGGGTGTAGTTTGAAGTATCTGTATATTTCGCATTGTTCGATTGTGTAGTGTTGGTTATTTTTGTGTTGTTTATGAAGAATTTGTAGGTTAGATGTTATGTCTATGTAGTCATGCTTTGTGGAGTTGAGATGATCGGCGTAGTTTGATTGGTAGTTATTGTTTTTTAGTGCTTTTATATGTTCTTGGCAACGTGTGTAGAAGGACCTCCCTGTCTGGCCTATGTAAAAACTGGGGCACGAACTGCAAGTTAGTTTGTAAACTCCAGTGGTGTTGTAAATGTCGTCGATTTTGTTGTTGGGTTTAGATTGTTTATTAAGTGTTGTGTGTGGAGTAAGCTATTTTGTAGTTGTATTTTCGTAGTGTGTTGGTTAGACTGTGGGTTTTGGATGATCTGTATTGTATTGATAAGTATTTTATGGGATTGTCCTGTTGTGTGTTTGTATTTGGGTTATTAGGTTTATTTTATATTTTTGGTGTTTAACTCCTTCTTTGTCTAACGGTGTTCTAAGCAGGCGATATATCATGGTGTTGTAAGCAGCTAGTTTATGTTGGTGTGGGTGGTTTGAGGAGCTGTGAATGGTCGTATTTATACTAGTGGGTTTTTGGTATATGTTGAATTTATTATGTGTTTGTTTGTCTGTTCGTTTAGACCTTACAATTAAATGAACAGTATTTAGTGATTTTTGTTCTTAAAATTTATTTGAATTAAGTAAATTTTAGAGTAAAAAAATGTTCAAACTATGTGTAGTTTGATGTATAGGGCCAATATGTAACATAGTTTCAAAGGAAGTTGTTGGCTTGCTCTATGTATTAGGCCACTCATAAACTGGAAACAACTGAGCAACACGCATCTAAACAATCACGCAATTTCTAGTAACTTTGAACCATGCGACTATAATGGATAGGGTTGTCCACTGTAAACGACTAAGCAATTATCAGTTCACCGTTGGTCTCTGTGAACTGTCCAGTGTACTATTATGTGAGTTCCTCGTTAATTTTATTAAATCGATGCTGAGGACGTATTGATTTTTTTGGAGAATCCATATCTCCTGTAGATATTGATAGAAACTCATAAAAGAAAAAAATCATTGTATGGCTAACTAATTTCTAGAAAGAAGAAAGTCAATGGGTAGATCTATCATCTTCAAAATGATTTCTGAATGGTTCCCAGAAGTTCTTCAATTATTACAGTAAGGATCTAGTATTTATTCATTATTTAATGAATATTACAGAACCATCAGTTAAAATTTCGAATTTCAGAGTTACATTAATACCTGCAAAATATTTAAGTACAGTTCTAAGGTAAGAAAAATTAAATATTATCAAACATGTTAATTATTTAAGAAACAATTGTCAATATTAGGTTACATTATAAGATATAATAATTAGGTGAAATATGCAAGCAAATTACTATAAATCTTTCACATTGAAAAATGTTAAAAGAAATTTTTAATATCTGCTTGAATACCAGATCCATCTTCAATAATCTCTTGGTCAGGGGTTTTGGTTGCCCCTAAGCTCCAGGATGACAGGAAATATGTGCAAGATTCTTCCCAATCAATATGGTATTGTAATGTGTAAAGTAGGATGTAAAGATGTAGTACATGACTCTTCTTCATCTATAAAAACTTGTTGAAGTTTGTTCTTCACAAAGAGTTTTCTGTAGGAAGGAACCCCTGGGAAAATGGTAAAAGGCTAACTGAAAACTGGTAATAACTGACTTTATTAATGGTTTGTTTTCAGCAAATAATTTGAGTTTGGTCTATTCTTTTGCCAGAAATGATATGTCATATTTATCAAGCCTTCTCTTCTGCTCATTTTTATTCCTCAGAAAATGACTCATTTTCAATTGTTCACCAATTAATATGCACTGCTATGAATCAGTAACTTCAGTATTACTAGATTGAGAATGAGATAAAGCGCCTTGTTCTTCTAATAATTTTATATCCTTGTTATCTATGGCAGAGTTGCTTTTGCTTGGAAAAGTACATATCTATTGAGAATAATGTTTCTTGTAAGCTGATTACAAGTTTATAGCCATGATGTCAGAACTTATTGCAAGGAGAGTTACAGTGGGCTTTTCAAACTCCAAACTTTCGGAAACAGTCAAAATTTTTCTTCTCTACCTAGTACAAATATTAAAGTGCCATATGTGTTTTTAGAGATTGGAGCATTTTCAATGAATCATTTTTCAACGAGACCATTTCCAGCACTACGTGTAGAGCCATCGAAAACAATTTTTAAAAAGCTCCTTTCAAACACACATGAAGTGATTGAATGAGCCTGCAGTACATCTGTACCAAATTGCGTGAGCTTAAAGCGTGTATTCAGGTAAAGCAAAATTTTTGAATAAAATTGTCAACTGTATATGTTTGCTGCACAAAAATGTCATTCACAAAGAAAGACAACAACAGGCTGTATTAGTACATTAACAGTCACAACCTGAAGCCAATACTGTACTTAACAGATTCATATCAATAGGTTTAAACATATTGCTGCCTAATATGTGATCAGGCATAAATTTGTAACTTATTTTTCTGAACACCAACAGAGTTCTTAAAAGTTTGTAGGTTACATTTTATAACCGAAATGTACAAAAGACTAGAATAAAAAATTTTTGTGGTTAGAGGTTGTTTGTATTAATTATTAGGTATTCTTATTTTTGTGCAATGGATAAAAAAACATAAATATATTACACTTTGTTATTAGGTTGATAAATTAAATATTATAAAACATAATACTAATATTAATATTATTATGAACATTATATATACATACATATATATTATGTTATTAATAATGTTAATGGTTCTAAGTTACATTCTACTCTAGGCTCTGGGATTAGTTATACATAGTAGCCTTTAGTCACATTTAGTAGTCTATAGTCCCTTATGGTAGCCTTTAGTCGAATGTGACTTAGTCACTTCCAAAGGATGACCAGCCTTAGGAAGGTTTACTGTTGATCACAGATAAGGATAAAGATTCTTGAATTTTGTAGTAAATTACGTTCGGTGAATCTTAATTAATCACTTAAACAATAGTTTATGACTATCCGAACTTTAAATTTTGTAAATTTGTTTAAACTTATTTACTTAAGTAAGTGATTAATAAAAAAGGATAAAGAGTTTAGCATTAACTTTATTTATAATAACTAACTGTTTAATTATAAAATGTAATGAAATATAATCATATAAATACGTAAAGGATATGTATTTATTTGTTGTTTTTTTTTTAGAGAATCTGTGTTGTTGTATGACAACAAAGTGTCACCTTTGAAAGACAAAGGAATAACAGCTATGATTGTAGCACATGAGTTGACACATCAATGGTTCGGTAATTATGTAACCCCATCTTGGTGGGTGGATTTATGGTTGAAGGAAGGCTTTGCAATGTACATTGGTTGTATTGCAATAGACTATGTAAGTGTCATTTTTGAATAACTGAAAATTGTACAAAATGCCATCAGAATAATTAATATAATATTATATATTAGAATATAAGGTAACTTTTATTATGTGTTTAACAACTTTCCAAACACATAATTGAAGTAAATTCTAAGTTTGGCATTTATTAATTTGTAAAGTTCAAACCTAAACATTTCTTCAATCATCGTGGTGTATAAAACTCTTGAGTAACTTTTTATATAAGTTAATTTTTTATTGCACTATGATTTTCAAGTAAGTATGGGACTCGTAAGTTGAGAAGTATGTCTGATTTTACTATACATGTTTTTCTACATTGTTGGATAGCAAGGTTGATATATCATTCATTATTTGAGAGAAACGTTTAAAGTAGATGACTCTAAAAATATGTGTCTTCTTTCCACTTTATACGTCATTATCTCTCTTCACATACTTAAATTTTTCCTTACTCAGTTTATTCCCATTTGTACTGATTTGTCATTGATTTTATTTCTTGGGTATGATATTTGTTTTCTAAAAATTGAAGTTTCTCGATAATCATTTAAATGTTTAACGTTTTTAAAACGAGTCAACTGTTGTTGGGTTCACCTTGTCCATGCTGGATGAGATTCTAGCGAAATGTCGGAACTGCGAATTTATGCGCTGCAGAATGGATGTACTCCAGATAATATCTATTCATCATCATATATATGGTGATTTATATAAAACTCTTTACTTTCATTTTATCTTTATTTTAAAAAGAAAAATACAAGTAACATTTTTTTGTGTCTTACATATACAGAATATCCTGAGAAATTAATTGGTCATCAAAGGTTGTGTCGAAAATGTCGGCCATTTGCCTCTAGGTGCATCTGAACATACTGTTCCAGTTTTTGGCCATTTGATGAAGCTCTGCTATGTCAATACTGTTGATTTCACATGTAATATTGTCTATCAGATCATCCAAAGACTGAGGGCAGGTAGTGTAGACTCTTCCCTTGAGATAACTCTACAGGAAGAAAATCTGGTTTGGTCAAGTCTGATGATCTTGGCGGCCACAAAATCCTGGAAATGATGCAGTCTTCAAAGTAACTTTGGATCAGCACAATAGACTCATGAGATGTATGGCAAGTGGCACCGTCCTGTTGAAAGTACCCTTGATGCAGCTCAATTGTATCCAATTGCTCATTGGATTCACTGAAAATCCGTCGGTACCTCTTGGTGTTCACCGTACTGTAGAATAAAATTGGACCCACGATTCTCTCTCCTGATACTACGAACCCAACTCAGTATCACCAAATTCTCTCTGCTGACAAATGCGCAACATGAAATCAAAACTCCAAGGCCTCCTGCATTATTTGATAGACAAATCAAATTTTCGCCACATTCCTACTCAAAAAAAGAACAAATGTAAATCATGAGTTATATGAATCACTCTCTGTCTTTTTGTATCTCTCTCTTTCTCTCTCTCTCTCTCTCTCTCTCTCTCTCTCTCTCTCTCTCTCTCTCTCTCTATCTATATATATATATTTATTTATTTATTTATATATATGAAGTTACTATTATTAATTGTAAACAATTTTTTCCACTGCTAAGTGCAATAATTTTACCTTATGTGATTAGGCACCTTTTAGTCTTTTGACCATTGTGACCGAATGTGATATGTGTGTGTGTGTGCGTAGTGTGCGTATGTGTGAACACACATTGGAAAATGTAGGTCTATTGAATTGAAAACTGTAAGCTATATTGAATTGGAAGTAAAAAATGCCATTAAATATATTGCTAAATAGTTAATGCCCATGTGCGTAGTTAATAGTTATGAGAGAATTCATTCACAACAATACCTGGTAATTGATATTATAATCTTTTATTATAAAAAAATATATTAACTACCTGCAAATATCTAGTATTTAATCAACAGCAATTTTCATTATTGGGTTATACATTATATTGTTTTGTACATCACTTATGAAAATACAGAAAAAAATCCAATAGAAAATCCAAGTATAAGTTTTATAACAGCTACTTTCAACAGAAAATAAAGATATACATTTTATTTTGTTTTGCAGAATGTGTTTTCACCGTAGTACACTATATGTATGGCATTTTTAAAGGTTGATCCAGATGGCCGCTTCCTGGACCAGTTTGTTCTTGAAGTAGCACAAAATGCAATGGTCTTTGATTCTTTAACGAGTTCACATCAAATATCAATACAACTGGAATCGCCTAATGACATTAGCCAGATTTTTAATCTAATTACCTACTACAAAAGTTAGTAATATATAAATTATTTTATAGCATTACATTACATAGAATAACGTGAATTATTTTATTACTACTGTATTATTATTTATGTTAAAGTAAATGGCTTCTTTGGGATTTATGAGGTAATATTAACCTTTTTTAATTTTATTATTCAGTTCTAAACCATTTAATTTGATAAGTTTCTGTTTCTTTTTTTATTAAGTTTTTTGCAACTCTCTTACAAGTTTGTACGTATTGTTTTTTTAATCTTCAAATGCAACATACAAAATTCGTTTAGGGTTTTTCAAACCTCAGGTTCAAAATTGCTAAAGTTTGAAATTTATACTAAATTTCCAAATAAATATAGGTTTGTCAAACATAATAATTGTATTTGTGACAACGATTTGGTGTAACATTTTCAGGTGGTTCAGTAATCCACATGATGAAGCATTTCATTTCAAGAGAAAGTTTTAAACAAGGTTTACAAGACTACTTAAAAACATATGCTTATAGTAATGCAAAACAAGACCAGTTGTGGGAAGTGATGACTAATAGTATTCAAGAAGGATGGCTTCCAAATGGCATTACAGTTAAAGATATAATGGACTCATGGACACTGCAAGTTGGCTATCCAGTAATAACCGTCATTAGAGATTACAAGAAAGGAACAGCTGTTCTAACACAGGTATTCAAGAACTCTATGTTTGAAAAATGTTATTTCTATCCATCCTCTATCTTAGGCTCTGTATTTTTGTGTTTATGTTTGTTACAAAGGCTTTTAAAATTCACGTCCTTTTTATCCTACTGTCATGCTACAAAGGTAAGCTGTATTGCTATACCATCAACCAGGTCTAGATTTGTGACGGTATGCCATACCAAAATCTCTGATTGAGGGAAAACTCGAATATATAACATTTGAGAATTGTGGAACGTTAGTTAAGACTCAAGTTCAACTTTCATGTTTTTTTTTTGAGAATTTAAGATAACTATTGAATAATGATTAGCCGGTTGAAGATCGGGTCAAAATTTTATTTATTTAGTGCAACCTTTTGGAAACTAATTTGTTGCGCTTATCAAGCCTTGTAGTGCTATGATAAAAGAAAGTCTTTACATTTAGAGTTCTAATAAGTAATGTAAGGAGGCAAAGCATCAAACCCCTACACTTTACCAAAAATGAAGTTATAGTAGTAAGGAAAGACGAGTTAGCAGACGAACCTAAGCTTGCTGAAATGTTACTAATGAAGCAATGGATGGATATGGCAGATATAAATCATTTTAAAAATAAAAATAAAAGGAAATTGAAGATTTTTTTCAAAAGATTCAAACTAACACTATTTCTCTTGTAAGATACTGTTTTAAAATTGTTACATACTTTATAAAATCGAAATATAAGTTCCTCTTTATAGTTTGAACTAGAAAATTATACAACCCTTTTGTTGACTTCAAACCCTATGTTGACTTGGAATAATTGATGAGCAAGTTGTTGTTTTTCAAGGGAAATTCGTTTTGTAATGTACATGCCAAAGAAACCTGCTGAATATGAACTGAAGATATTGTCCTTTAGTAATCCAAGAACCAGTTCCTCCTATAAAGGATATGTGTACAAAAGGAAAGGTTCTGGATAGTGAGGTTTATGTGAAAGTCAATAAAGAATGATTATATATATATATATATATATATATATATATATATATATTTAGGTTAGTTTTGGTTGGTAAAGATTATTTAGAATCTTATTTTTTTTTTTTTTTTTTTTTTTTTTTTTTTTTTTATCCCAATAGCCTTATCTCTTTTCCCCTGACAGACTTATATAAACTATAATCACTCATATGCTCATGGAAACAATTTATATATATATATATATATATATATATCTTTAATCTGTGCATCTGTGTCATCTGATTTCTACTCTACACAATCTGTGATTACAACTTATATTTATTTTATTTCATTCTCTCATATTTCTTTTTGTGTTTTCTCTTCGATTGATAAAGACCACTGTGTGGTTGAAATATATCATTGTTTAAGTGCTTTTATGTGTTTCTATTTCAAGACTACAGTGTGGACTCTATATATATATATATATATATATATATATATATATATATATATATATATATTTATTTATTTATTTATTTATATTTATATGTGAGTATTGCAATACTGTTTAAAATAATACTGTTTGAGTTTGGCTCACCTAAAATACAAATATTTGGGTGCATAAATTGTTCTTAAGGCCAATGTCATTATAAAATATTTGTATTTAAATTTTAAATGATTTGGACGTTTTAACTAAAGAATAAAATATGTTCTTTAGTCTGCTTTTTAAAATATATAATGCCCCTTCTCTTTATACATTTGAAATATTTTTAACGTCAAACACCAGCACCATTTTTACAATATCAAAATTTTAGATTACAAACCTGGACTATATTTTTTGCTTTATTAAACATTACTTGCATAATTCATCCTTTCTTATAAAACAATACAATATTCCTATTTTTCAGGAAAGGTTTCTATTATCGGGCGAAAAAGATGAGAATAATCTGCTTTGGTGGGTACCTGTATCTTATACAATACAGTCAGAATGTCATTTCAATGACACCAGACCAAAGCTGTGGCTGAACAAAGTTAAGAGTGTGAAAATGACTAAACTCCCAGAATCACAATGGCTCCTTCTTAACTTGAGAAGAACAGGTATCAATATCGATGCTATTAATTAAAAAAAAATATATATTTCTTTAATCCTATTCACTTGATCTACTAGTTTTACACTAAAACACTTGAACATAAATTGATATGTTCTTATACTTGCTTATGGTATAAAACAAGTGACATAGTGACAAGTGGTATAAAGCAAATTTCTGTCACTTGTGGACACAATCTTTTAAATGAATTTTTAGTGTTTTGTACCATATGTCCAATCTACTACCTTTTTTTCAAATATTTTTTTAATGAAACCTGTCTTTATTTCTCTATAAATTTTTATTGGATAGATATTGCCATTTAATTTCAAAATGCATTACAAATAATGTCCTTTTGTATGAGGAATATACACAAAGTTCATATTTTTTAATTTATAAAAAAAGTCTACTATTTAACATCAAATAATATTCAACAAGTCCAACAAATTCTACATTGGGCAAACAAGTTGCAGCTTCAAACTAAGAGTCGAGGAACACAAAGAGCCATGGTTGTTATTAAGTTATTCAAGGTTAAAGAAGACATTGTTTTGAAACATTGTAAAAAGGAAACTAATAGTCTCAGATATATTTCATATTTATCACTTAGATTTTTAAATGTTTTAAACTTTCCTATAGTAGCACTTACTTTGCTTGTTGTAACTCTGAGTTACAGTCTGAGTTGACAAAGGGACACATCTCCCGAAACTGCCATCCTCAACAAGCAAAGTAAGTGCTACTATAGGCAAGTTTAAAACATTTAAAAGTGTAAGTGATTACTAGTAGCTCACGCGAAGATGGAATCAACAAGTGTTCATATTTATTTTACTTTTGTCACCTATTATATTTCAGAGTTAGAAATATTACGAGATGCAAAAAATACAAGATACAAAAAAAATACTTTTTACAATTGAAATTAATAAATTTATTTTATGAACAATTATTGGTTTATAACTAAAGGAAAACTATAGGCAACTACATGCTGACACTGTTCAAAATTGTTATTTCATTTATGAAGCTTACCTACTGGCCATACATAAATAAACCTACATTTATAATTGATGTTATTACTGCATGTAGAAGCAAACAATTTAAATATTAAATGAAGTGTCCCACTATCAATTTGGACAGTAATTAAGCCAAGAATTCATCAATACCAGAATAAATAAGTGTAAACTACTATTCCAATTCGAAGATAGAAGCAACAATAATAGTATAAATTCATTATTTTAGTTTGTTACCTTCACAGCTTTAAATAATTTGTGTACATAGTGATGAAATCAACTTAAATTCATACTACTGATATCATTTTTAACAGGTTTCTATCGAGTTAACTATGACAAAAATAACTGGGAGATGTTAACTGCTGACTATCATAACCTGCCTGAGGTAATTCGAGCTCAGCTCTTGAATGATGCTCTAAGTTTAGCTCGAGCAGGATTTCTCAAATACGCAATTGCTTTAAATCTAACAAGGCAGATAGGAACTGATGAGTCTTATTTTGCCTGGGCTAGTGTGCAAGAAGAATTCACCTTTATACATGATATGCTCATTCACACGCCTGCTTTTACAAGCCTCAGTGTAAGTTTCAGTTTAGATTTCAGACTGCTAGTAGTTTAGAATTTAATCAATTTATATATTTGTTTATAGAGAGGTTCAACTAAAAAGTTCCAAGTTTAGGCTGTATAATCTATGTGAGAAACTACCTAGTTTATTATTACTGTTCAACAAAATTTTAAATACAAAATTTGAGTTAAAAATTCCTGATTTGGATAATATCCTTTACACAATTTATTTTCTTACAGAGCTCAAATTCTAAGTATATTTAATGTAATAGTTCTATATACAAGAAACCAAAATATGAAATCAACTTCAGTTTTACTGGATAAGGTATTAGTGTAAAGCTAAAGATTTTTAGGACAAAATTACAGATATAAAAAAACTTGCAGTTTTCGTGTTGTACATCTTGAGGTGTTTGTATAAATTACTTTTGTAAATGTTTATAAACTTGCCTATAATAACACTTGCTTATATTTGTTGAGGACGGCCGTTTCGGGAGATGTGTCACATTGTCAACTCAGAACGTAACTCACTAGTAGCTCACGTGAAGATGGAATAAAAAAATATAAATATATAAATTACACTTTTTTGTATTAACTTGGCAAAAAACCACTACTTGTTGATTTATTCAGCAGATGCTTTTCATATTAAGTCAGCGCATTATTCAGTGCTGTGAGTCACTGACAAGACTTGCTCAGCTGTGTTGTGTTGGTGTGAGCCTGGTGTGTTTCTGTTCTGCAGATATAAGATACTGTTTTATAATTTTCCAACGGGACTTTAAAAAAAATTGAATTCATTCTTTCCTTAAAAAATAAAGATGAACCAAAAATTTAAAAAAATAAAATTTGCACCAATGTTATTTCTGTTAATTTTATTTTGTTGGTGTTATTGGAGGACATTAGTATACATCTTAATCTATATAGTATGGATCTAAAAACACCATGGGCTTGGTTTTTTATATAAATGTCTCTATAATTGCTTTTTAAAAAAAGGTTTAAGGCACCTTTTTGTGTAGATTTTTGTTAGTTCATGGTTACATAACAAATTAACTACAATCTAAAATAAACCATCTACTGAAAGAAACACACTTCAACACTAGAGAAATGTTAAATTTACAAACAACCTGAGCACTCAAAAAAAAAATTAAACAAAAAAATCCAGTACAAAACACATAGTCTTTTGAACACAAGACTAATCATTTCAACACATCCTTTTGTTAACTTAAACAATTATGAAGACTGTCTAGTGCATCTGAAAAGGCTTACTGTCTGGAAGATTTAGTTTATTATAAAGTAATGCAAAATGAGATATTACATAGTTTGTGCTTAAGGGATTTTGCAATTAATTATTCCAGCAGCTATTTATACATAAGTCCTGCATTAAACTTCTCAATGACTTGCTAGAGACTTGATTGTTTACTGAAGGGAAATATTTTATACCCTGAACTATTTCTATAATGTCTGTTTGTAGCCAGCATCATATTAGTTATTTAATAGTGCTAGTAAAAAAAGCCAGTAACCAAATTCTCAATAGTTATAAAATTTAAATAGCATTGCTACTTGTCTCAATTATTCCTATCTTCACACAATTTATAGTTTTATTGAATTGATTTTTGAGAAAATATTTTCTAATCTTATTATTATTGATCTTAAGAAAACAAAATATTCAATGATATAAAATTTACCAAATTGCCAATAGCAAAAGATGTTTTAAATATAAACAAGAATTCAATAAAAAAATTCTATCAACATCTTATACAAAAACCAATTGTATACACTTCTTCAGAAATTCATTGTTGTACATAAAACGCTGATGATAATGAAATTAATTATGTAAATGAATAGAAAGGTATAATTACAATGAAAGAAACATAGGTGTAGATCTGCATTTTAGAGTTTCAGGGAATTATTGGCTCATGGAAATATAATTATGAGTGTACGCAAACCAGACATCAAAACCGCCTCTAAAAGTTATTGTTGCTTAACTTTTATTCTTTACTTTTTTAGAAACTAAGATAAATTCATATAAAAAGTACTATTATCAATAACAGATTTCTTATATTTTGCAGATATATCTTCAAAACATTTTGAGATTGAAAGATTTAAACTTGACTTTAACGTCTACCAATTTACGTTATGATTTCATAGAAAAATTGCACAAGGGTAATGTAATTGCTCTGGCATGCAAACTTGAATTTCCTCCAATTGTGTTGCAAATCCAAAAATTGGTTAGTGAGTGGATAACTAACAAGGTAGAACCTAAGTGAGTGCTATTATCATATCTTTTAGATAACAAGTATTAAATAAAATTAAACAATTTTGTAGATTTTAGTTACAAATAAATAGATATTACCTTATTCTATATTACTAATTCTATATTACATTATCCAGTAACCTTTTCATAGCTCCAAATACATTTACAGTCTTTAGAAATGAAAAATCCTGTTGATGAAACAGAAATGATTATGTTGTTGATCAATAAAATTAAACAATTAGGACAAACAATAGTTATGCTGTTGAATTTTCAATTTTGAATGTTTACCTAAACAATGGAAGTTATGAAATTCATAGAAATTATTTTTCTATTTTCTAACTAAAATGTCGCTGTTTTGTTTAGCTCAATAATAGAGAATAATGTTGATTTTAAAAAATGTGGATTAAAATTTAAAGATTATAGATTAATTATTTTTTTTGCATGAAATTACTTTGACTAAATCTCATATACAAAATGGAACTTCAAGAATTTAAAAGAATATGGCTACTTTATTACATAAACTAATGTAGGCCTAATGCACTTTAAAAGATGTGTGTGTTTTTATAGTTTTAAGTTATAAAACATGCATGAATTGTTTATTGCAGAATTGATCCATCCTTAAAATCAGCTGTTTATTGTGCAGCTATAGCCAATAGTAATGCTTCAATTTGGGAACATTTTTGGGATGTGTACATGAATGACAGCATGCGAACAGATAAAGTACTGATACTGAGAGCATTAGGGTGCTCCAAAGAAGAAGACACCTTGTCTAGGTAAAGTACAAAATTACATTTTGTACTCCATTTCACTTAGAATGACAGAACTGTATGAACATACTGTTCATTCATCTATGACCAATTAAGGATGTTTTTGATCTATCTGTTTTTACCTACTGGTAATATTTAGAAGTTGTGTATCACAACTAAGTTTTTCAGTTAATAATCTATGATTTTGTTATAGAAGTCCTGATGAGTTGTCACTTCATAAGTTTTACATTATAGATAACAAAATTAGAAAATTCAAAGAGCTAATAAAGAAACACCAGATAAATCATACTCGTACGTTTTTTGGTTTAAATAATAGCAACACCTTATGCCATTGTATCAAGTATTCAAATATCTAAGTCACTAATATTTGTCTTTCTATATAAATAAATACAGAGGTAAGATATTGTATAGGAAATTAATGGAATTGTAATTGAAAATGAAAGAAATGGATAGTAAATAAAGCTTTAAGATGGTATTGTTTATGAGTAAAAACATAGTGTTTTGTAAAACACATTGAAGAGACAAAATTGGCAGATTTTCAAATAAAGAATATAAAACAAAGTGAAAATGTAATAAAACAAACTAAATTTTGCATTAAATGTCTTTCTTTAATCTGTTTGTCGTTTTAATCTAAAATGTTGTATATCTTTACTGTCATAGTTATTTTCTATTCTTAACATTATCATATTAATTTTTGTTAGCATTTCAGAGAAGCCCAATTGTCCAGAACTTTCTATGCCTTTGTTCAAAACAAATTCTAATTTATAGATGTTCACAAAAATCTGTCAGCTAAAGTTATTGTGATAAAATTAAGATAGCAGATAACTGCAAACTCAAAATAATTTGGAGAACAACATAACCTTTCTGGAGTTACATATTTTATAATTATAAATATAAACTACACATATTAATAGAGAAGAGAAATTAACACTTCCCAAGCTAAAACTAAAACAAATTTGTTTCACTACTGTGCTATGAAAAAATGTTTGTATAAATATTTTGAAGACTAGCATTTTTTAAACATCTCATACAACCTTAACCCTAGAAAGCTAAAGTATTGTATAGGCTACTAGTGAAAACCAGTTTTGTAGATTTATAGTTCCATCCCCTGAAAGAACAACCAATAGACTCATAGGTAACAGTGTACCCATGTACCATTCATACTTATCTAGTAGTACTTCCATTGGCAATTACAGCAGTCTTTGGTTGTGATTTTTATGTTACTTTTAAATTTTACTACATATTACAATATATATATATATATATATATATATATATATATATATATATATATATATATATATATATATATATTTGTTCTTTACCTTGGTATTTTTACATTTTACTCTATACCAACTTAGTTTTTATTGTTGAAAACAGTTGAAACGTTAATAAAACTTACAAGGAAATGGAAGTTGGTTTTTATCCTGGGTTTAGGCCTCTAAAATTGCCCAGCCCTCCATCTAACATGCATCCCTACCAGGAATAAACAATTTTGGAATAATTGTTGATGTTACAGCTATCAAGCCCTTACCATGAAAAGTCCGAAGATGAAGAAAGCTGTAGAGTGCTCCTTGGATTAAATGTATAACCAAACATCCTGAAACAGGAAAATCAGAAGTTGGCAAATCTCTATTTTTCAGTATAATAAACATAATACTGGTAAACTCTCATGTTATCTAAGTACTTAACATAGAGCATACAAAAAGTCTTCCTTGACAACAATCAAGAAAAATTTACAAAGTATGTCCAGCTGTCCAAAGGCAAATGACGTCATTGTACTGATGTGCTTGAAAAAAGCTGATTTGTGCCAAGAACTGAAAAAAATATTGGGCTGACTGTGCTAAAGAACTTTAAAAACATTTCTTTCCATAAAACATAACTAAAACATTTTAATTGTTTAATTGTCAATAAAAATACACAAGTTTACCCAAAACTGTAATATTGTTTGCAGTCATAAGTTAGCTTTATTGGAAATTTTTAATTTCAATAACTTTCTATGGCTATCCTAAATGGATAGTTTCAGAATTGAAATTTTCATAAATGGCAATCATAACAAGTAGGCAAATAGATCTCTTGTATAGTTAAAGACATTTTTAATTAGTTAAGAGTTAAATTTTTCAAAAAATATGAATATATTACCAGTGAAATACTTCTAAAAGTAATTAAATTTTTAGGTATATACAAAAGATAATAGATCCAAACTCAGGAATTAGAAAACAAGATGGGTCTATTGTGTTCATTGCGGTAGCAGAAAATAAACATGGCTATCACCTTGCTTTTGAATTTCTCTCAAACCACTGGCATGATATCCAACAGTAGTAAGTAATATAGACTATATGTTATGATAAATGCAATTATAATTGGAGGTTATTGGAAAAGACTTGACATAAATAATTGGTGGGTCCATGCCAGTTATACTGCACCCTTCTTTACACTGTTCTGACCCAGAAGTTCTCTATCAAACAGCACACTAGCAGGCGTCTGTCTAACAGTACACCTAGTCTCATTGACTGAAGAGCAATATGCCAACAAAAAGAGATGCAAGTATTTCTCCCTTAATCTCACTCATTATTAGAAATGTACGTCGAGAAAAACTTTCCCATCGTCTTATTTATTTTTGCTCCACTATCCCATCCAACTGCGAATGTAGGACAGTTGTCCTAGTTTTTAGGATGCCAAGCACTTCACACAACTTCAAATGGAGTATTGACTCAGAGTTCCTTCCCTGAACCGAATGTAGATCTAAGAGTTCGCCAAATAGGCTAACAAGTTGCTTTATTAAAACATCAGTTGTGTTACAGCTTCTTGATTCAGCAGATTGTAGGCCTTCACTCACTTACAGCAGTAGTCCATAACAAATGAAATCAACTTGTTACATTTCTCTGTCACAGGAAAAGGTCCGACCACGTCAATTGCTATTCGCTCAAACTGAGCCCCATCTTGTTTTGTCTCATGGGAGGGAGCCTTTGTCTTCTGACTGGACCGATTTCTCCTGGACAGTTGATACAATTTATGTACCAATTCTTGATGTCTCCCTTAAGGTTCACCCAATAGAATTGCTCACATGTCTATTCTTAGGCCTTATGAAAATCTAAGTTGGCCTCCTGACGCACCATTTTGTAGCTGCTTCAGTATCTTGGATATCCTTTCCTTCAGAACCAGGAGCTATAGTTGATGTTGATCTTTTTCAGCATCTTCCATCATCCGCTTCAGCTGGCCTTCATTTATCAAAATGGAGTCCCACTGACTCCGGTATGCATCACATTTCTTAATAGGTTAGCCACTTCCTGCCAGGTTGGCCTTCATTCCTTTGACCCATTATAGTGTATTATAGATGTCTTTAATCAGAGTCAATCTCTTGGTTTCTAGATTCAACTTTCCGATGGTTGTGAATCATAGTTGTCATTCAACTACTTGTCTTCAAATTCTACACAATAGTTGGAGAGATCTTAGCACAGTCCTCTTTAACAGCAGTTTGATGCTTAGGACTGACACAATGTGTCAACTTAAAGTCATAATTTTCGAGCCTTCCAACCTAATGAGCAATCTGATCCTAGGGAAACCAGAATATTACCAACCACTATAAAGCTGCATAATGTGTCCTTAAAAGAAATCTTATGAGAATGATCCATCGCTTTTACAAGGGCTACTAGCTCTCAAGTGGTGCTTAAAGGACTTGTAAATGACTATGATGTCCTCTAGGTAAAGTTGACAGGTTTCCCATATCAACCCTCTTAAGATGCTCTCCATGAGCATTTGAAAAGTAGTGGGAGCTTTGCAGAGGCCAAATGGTATTACATTGAAATGCCATAGTCCTGTTCCAATTATCTGTCTTCTTGTCTTCTGGAACCACTTCCAACTGCCAGTAGCCACTATTGAGGTCAATGTCGAAACAAGTTACACCTCTCTAATGTGTTTAAGGTGTTGTCTATCCAACAGATAACTGTTTTTCTTGGTTACGTAGTTAAGTAACCAAAAATCTACACAGAATTTGGAAAATCTGTCTTTCACCTTTATCAGTAAAACAAATGAGACCAATGAACTCTGATTGCTCTATAATGTTATCACTCATTGATGATTGACTCTGCTTCCTTATGCTTGACCAGTGGTAGTCTCTTAGGAACCTGTTGGATAGGCTTGTTGCCTCCAGTGTTTATGTGATGCAGAATCACATAGTTCTTCCTCAAGGGCCACTCCCAATGTCGAATCTCTCTTGGTATCTAATTATTAATTTCTTAACCACGGCGCTCTGGTATAAGTTCTTAGTAGGAATCCTCCATAAAATTACCAGTTTTTAAGGATGTTTCTTACTTCCTACTTCAGAGTGCTTTACCTGTCACCAAAATGTCATAAAATTTGTGTGATAATTTTTTTTTCAAGTATGCAGAAAACTGTTTCTGTCATAAAACTATTGTATTTTACAACTAAATTTATTACTAATTAAACCATTTTTATACCGTTTTTCAGTTTTGGCCAAGGATTTGGTCAAGTTTCCAAAATGGTTGCTACACTTTCAAAATACTTTAACCATCATAATCAACTTGAAAAGGTAAACAATTTTGCTATTCTTATTTTATTATTTCTTTGGTTTTTAGTCTCGGTTTTTGTATAAACTCAATTAAACTTTTAATTAACTCATCTGATACTTCCTTTTTATATTTTATACAACATAATTCACTTGCAGTTTTTGTGTTGTAGCCTACATTTTGAAGCTATTTCAGAAGTTCTTATCGATATCACTTGACAAAAAACCAATATTTACTTTTATTTTTTAGCAGACAAATTTCGTACTAGATCAGTGCATTTTTCAATTCTGTAGCACAGCATTGGTGGATTCAGTGGTTGACTCACAGCATTGAACAATGCACTGATCTAGTATGACACACGTCGGCTGAAAAATAGCAGTAAGTAGTGGTTTATGCCAAGTAATACCAATAAGAACAAAGTAGATATATAATTGTAAAATAAATTATTTAAAAAGTTAATATAATTGAGAAAATTATAACAATATGAAATTCCTATATTTCAAAAATTGCTGTTGTAAGAAAGGCTCTATTATTCAGTAATGTGCATGTTGCTTTATAGGTTACACTAGCTTTATTACAATTTTAATAATAACTGTTTAATGATAGTCTGGGAAATATTTATGGCAATAAAACCTGAAAATGAGATCATCCTGATTAGTGCATTACATTCATATTTTTTAAAATAATTTATTCCATCTTCACATGAGCTACTAGTTTTTAATTATAAATACTTGTAAATATATTACACTTGCCTATTATTAGCACTTACTTTTATAATTGTTGAGGATAGCCGTTTCAGAAGATACATTGTCAACTCAAAAAGTAACTCCGGTTTGAGTTGACAATGGGAGACATCTCCCGAAACGGGCGTCTCCAATAATTATAAAAGTAACTGCTACTATAGGCAAGTGTAACATATTACCAAGCATACTTTTTTCTTTCTACGAAATTATTTATTAATTTTTGAATCACCTAAGGTGAAAATGAAACCTGCCAATGCATTTTATTTGTTAAAATTTTGCATTGTTACGCGTGAAAAATTCATTCTATAGATTTATTGAATATTTTTTTTTTACTGTCACAAATTTAAGCTAATTTTTTAGATTATGAATTTTAAATTCGTTAAAACAGAAATTAATATGTAACACCTGCCTAACATTGTTTTTTGTTTGTATGTTGTTTTATAGTATGTTTCCTTGTACAATGCTGTGGATTTTATTGTTGAGCCTCTCTTATTCTCTATATACATTTTGAATTATGAATTGTTCTCATACTGAAAATTCTTTTCTAGCAATTCAAAACCAAAACAGCAATGCACAATCAAAATTTATATATATATATATATATAGTTAAAACCATTTATTCTTTTACTTTTCTTGTTTAATTCTCATTGCATCAATGATATGCAATTGGATAATTATAAAAAAAAAACATATATATATATATATATATATATATATATATATATATATATATATATATATATATATATATATTTAACTTGCAATGGTCATTCAACTAATGAACAATTGTAATCAAAGGATTTTATTGCTCTTTGAATGTCTTTGGTATTTAATAGAATCATAGAAGATTTTTGTTGAATGTTTTATAATCTTTTACTCTAAATTTTAAGCAGAGTAGTCTGTTCTTTCTAAAACCTGTTTACAGATTTAAAACTTTTTTTTCAGTGTGAAACAAGACAAACTACACTAAAAATATACAACTGAGAAAGATATAGCTAAATGTTAGTTGCATTTTTTGAAATATCCCAATGTAAAATTCATAAATAATCTTTTTGTTATTTTTTTATTCGCTAATTATAATTTATGCTACAAAATTGAACTGTTTACAATTTACCATTTATATTATTGCAATACCTCAATTGTTTTTTGTTTAAAAGATTATAGATCTTCAATCAACCTACATTAATGACTTGGGTTCCACAAGTCTCACGATGCGACGGACAATAGAACATGTGAGAACTAATGTTGCATGGTTCGAGTCCCACTATGATGAAATTAGATTATGGCTGCACTCTCCAATGACTTTGTTTTAAATAAGAATTTACAGTTTATAAGGCAATAAAGTATTAGGGGAACCGTTTACGTTTTGTTTATATCCTTTGTAATATAATTTTTTACTGTCAAGTTTTGTTGTTTAAAAATCTAGAAAGTGTAAGAAGTGATAAAATAATCAGAAATTTAGCAGATTTTCAGTAATACTAATACATTTATGAATTTAAATTTTTTAAAAAGAAATTCAACCAAGCATCTATGAATGTAGTATCCTATGGACCATTCTACCTTTACCTCCAACCACCTTCTCTGCTTACCTCTGGCCAGCCCGTCCTTCTCCTTACCTCCTTCTCTTTGATGTTAAACCATACCTTGTCCCTAGGAAAGTAAAGATCTATTTCTTGAGTTCGAACTCTGGTTTGAAACCTGTATCCCAATAAATAAATTTTTCAAAAGAAACAACTCATTAATTTATAATAAAACCATTTAGCCACCTATAGGCCCTTTAGGCTTTTATCGAGGTCACGGATTCATTGAGAAACATATTGACTTGAAGAACATGTTAGGGTTATACACAATTGAAACTTACTTTATGTAAAAAAATGCTAATTGAAAGATATTTTTTATTTTGAATAACCTGAGTGTTCAGGTATTTTTGAGTGAAATACAATAACTATTGACTTCTGGACAATATACAGATACATTGTGGACTATTTTACACAAATAAATTTAATTCAATGTAATTTTTAATGAAGTTGCTTGTTGTAATCATCTTGAATTCATTGATTAAACTATAATTAAATTAGGGATGGGCCGATTCCTAAAACTTTCGATTCCGATTCTAAAATTTTCCGTTCGATTCTCGATTCTTTCAAGTTATATTAGCTTACATGCTAGTTCTCTAATAATTAATTTAGTTATCATCTTGGTCATATGGCAAAACCTTTTAAAATTTCTGTTTTAATGTAATAGGCTGCACAAAACCTTCAACCTTGATTTATCAATAGCAATTTTTAAAAGCATAAAAACATATCAGATAAAAGTAATGACTTATTTTAAAGTTAAAAATGTGAACTTTACTTTTTTATGATGTTTGAAAAAATACCTAAGCCTATTTACATTGTCTCTCAAAACAAAACAACCATTAAAAACAAACGAACAACATAAATAGTAAAAAATTAATACAAATAGGATAGTTTTTAATATTTAAAAGTCTGGCAGGTAATGTACATTTCTGTTCAAAAACACAAGCATTTGAACACGTTGTGGGTCAAGCTAGTTTCATCGCTTGTCATATATAACTCCTGAAGTTGAGAAAGGTTTTTCAGAAAACACTGTTTCGAGTGGGCAGACAGGTATTTTATTGCCATTGCATTTAAATGAGGGTATTTGGCACTTTGTACTGCCCAATACTTCCCAATATCACAATCTGGACTGGCTAATGGTTCCCCCAGATAATTGTTTACTTCTTCTTCTACTGTCAATTCACCTGGGGTACTTTCTTCCTCAACATTCTTCCCCATACCTTCTCTACATCTGGTGGCTCCTCTTTTCTGCAGGTGTCTGGAACAAGTGCAACTGATTCAGGCCTATTTTGTATTTATTACTCAATCCCAGTTGATTTTTAACCGACTATCACTTGTAGGTCCTGTGTCTGAGGATAAAGTTTCTTCAAGTAGGTCCTGTGTCTGAGGATAAAGTTTTTTCAAGTAGGCCCTGTGTTTGAGGATAAAGTTTCTTCAAGTATAGATCTTTTTTGTTGATAAATTTGGGCAAAATGAATGTTGTTAAGTGCTTTTTCATATTTGATATATTATGCGGTTTTCCACCGTCAGTTTCTGACCGTCATCGAAATGACGCGACGGCCAGTACCATGAACCGAATACCGTCGGGCCTCTTAACGCTTTATGTTTATTAGTACTACTCAGCTGGTGTTGCTACTTTTGGAAAAATTAAGGCACAGTATTTAACAAAAAGCTTCACACTACTTACAGATGTAATTACGATGGTTTCTGTTTGATAGATAAACGCCGACGGGACTAAATACATGATGTTATTCTAAGAGCTTTTTGTCCGTAGTTACGGACCGACACACATATCTGTTATAACGTATTGTAATGATTTTCACTACGGTTTTCAAAATTTCACAAAACCCTCAAAGTAAGTCGGAAATATTGACTAAATATTTAGTTGTAAAATAATCCTTAAAAACGGACTACAAAAGACTGTGTACAAACATTGATACACTTAGATAAAAACTCATCCTTACTAGGAAGTAAATTATTTGATGTTAAAACTTTTACTTAATATGAATCTTGGATAGTATTTACTGGACCTGTAGCATTACATTACACTTTAGTTTTATATTCAAAACATTTATAAACTCACAAATCAATCACATGTGACACGTTTACGTGTCTTAGTGATAGCCGCCAAAACACTTTTATCACCAGTCAGTTTATTATTTGGGTAACCGGGACATGAAATTATGGTTTTGTTGCTTCTTGCTAACACAAAACACAAAAAATATTAAAACAATGTTACACAGATAATAAAATTTAATTAAATCAAAAATAATGTCGGGTCAATTGGTCCGACGGAGTTTATTTACGTTTCATTTACGGTAGGAAAAAACTATGTTGGGCCAGTTGATCCGACACGTATTTTTATAAATATTATGACAAGAAACGTATATTCATACTTAGATATGATAGGACAACAAAGTATAAGAACACATTATTTAAAAATGAGCTCAAAATATTTTGGCAATTCTGTTTATCATGTAACAAATAGTTTCATTTGCTATTACAATCGTGTTTATTTTCTTTTCGCTCCCAAATATATTACATTACTGTGAGAGTGATATCTGTCTATAATATAATTTATTGAGGTTAAGTTTCGGAGTAATAATACAGTGTTTCTGTTATCCGTCTATTCGCTCAACCATCATGGCCACGGTTAATCGAGGTTTTACTGTACTTTTTGTGTGTTTTGTTCTGACATCTATAAACCAGTGGCAGTAAGACACGTGGAGAAGAGAGAGAGAGAGAGAGAGAGAGAGAGAGAGAGAGAGACGAGCGATGTCAAACGACCAGAAATGGTTACGATCTTGATTGCTGTTGCTTCATAAATAATAATATTTTCGTTATATTTTCGTTTTTTTTTATCATTTAATTCATTCAAATCAACTAATACATAAATAAGACATAGTTGGTAATTAATTTTTTTTCCAATAAATTACTCCACACACATATTTTAATAGTTAACAAAATAGGAATCGGAATCGACACTTTTATGATGAAGAATCGAGTATCGACGATTCCTCGATACCACCTAGAATCGACGATTCCTGGAATCGAGAATCGGAATCGGCCCATCCCTAAATTAAATAATACTTAACTAAGTGAGTACGTAATTGCTTACTTGCTGACGTGTTTTGAAACAATCATTTCTTTTACGAAGCAAAGTCTCTATTGGCGGCGTTCCGCTAGGTACAAAGGTTGTCGGGATAGATTTATGAGTGTAAAGGGGGTGAATTAAGTTGGTTGTGTGCTATGTAATGAGACAGGGTGTTGGTTTCAATAATGTTTGTGGTCATTGAATATGATGTGTTGAGTAGTGTTTGTATATTTTGTATTTTTCTAAAGTTGTTAGTTTTTTACTTTGTCCATGTGTGTGTGTTGCGTAGCTGGACTTTGGGTTTGTGTTGTTTCTTTGGTTAATGTGTTCATCGAAGCGTGAGTAAAATGACCTACCAGTGTCGCCGGTATAATAGCTGGGACACTCATTACATGTTAATTTGTAAATACCGAATAGATTCTATTTGTTTGTTTGTTGTTGAAAGGGTTGTTTGTTGTTAAAGGGTTTGTTGTTTTGTAAGATATCTGATAATTAAATTTTTTGAAAGTGTAAGCTATTCGTATGTGTTTTTGTTGTGGTAGGTGAGGGATATGTATTTGTTGTTTTTTGTGTGGTTTGTTAGCGTTGCTAAAACATTTGGTGATGTTTATATTTAATTTTCATGTGTATGTTGTCTATGAGTGTATGTTGTAGGCCTACACGTTTTGTTGAGCGATGTTTTTAAGTGTATTGAGTTGTCGTCATAGTCTTTCTGTAGCATAGGTTTATTGATTAGGTTTGTGTTGTGTGGGGTGATTAGATGTGTTATGTATTACAGTATCGGTGGTTGTTGGTTTTATGTATATTTTGAAATTGTGTTTGGTGATGGGAGGGTCAAAAAGTTTATTTTATTGTTTTCTTCTAGTTCGAGGGTAAATGTGAGGGTGAATGTGAGGTAGGATGTGAGGTTTTTATGTATGACTTAACCAAATTAACCCATCCCTTCTACATTCATAAATCTCATACGGACAACCTTTGTACCTAGCGGGACGCCGCCAGTAGAGGCTTTGCTTCGTAAAAGGAACAACTGTTTCAAAACGCGTCAGCAAGTAAGGCCTTACGTATTCACTCAGTCAAGTATTATTTAATTATAATTTTTATTTGTTGTCTTATCGCTCAAATCATTTCTTTATTTACTCTAACATTCCTTGTTTATTTCCATAAATTCTAAGCCTATTTGCTAATGATATTAAATCTGATCGTATTATAGACAAGACTACTCCTCTACTAACCTATTTTGACTAACTTTGCTAAAGACATTTTCTAAATGAAGTTGCTTGATGTAATCATCTTGAATTGACTGATTAAACTAACTAGGTGAATACGTAATTGCTTACTTGCTGACACGTTTTAAAATATTTGTTCCTTTTACGAAGCTAACCCTCTACTGGTGGCATCGGTTAGGTGTAAAGGCTCTAACGGGAATGTATTTATGACTGTATGACTGAATGGGGTGGGTTGTTTAAGTTGTTTGTCATATAATAGAAAAGACTTGGCTTCAAAGTGTGTCTAACCATTTAATACGTTTTCTTTATCTGTTGAGTAGTGTTTGTAGATTTCATATTCTTCTAAGGTTGTTAGTGTTTTACTTTGCTTTAATGTGTGTAGAACATTTATATTAGTGTGTATGTCGGTGTGTGTGTGTGTGTGTGTGTTGGGTATTTTTTAGGTGTTTTGCATAGCTGGATTTAGTGTTTGTTTGTTTTTTTGGGGGGTAATGTATTCTTTGAAGCATGTATAGAATGACCTGAATAGAATATTAAAAGAAGGAACATCAAGTAAGTCGTGGAAAAAAGTCCTGAGTCATAATAAAACTGTTGATTGTGTCATTGGTCCACAAGAAGAAACAGATTTAACATTTCTTATCAAGAAATTTCCAGGTTGGGAAAATTTAAATGATACGGACGTACGTCAATGCATGAGTAAAGACGAATGTAAGTAACGATAACATATGTTACGACTATTGAAATGGTACAGGAAACTACTGAAGCCAGTGGGAGATGAAGGTTCGACCAGACAGTAGGCCTATAAGAAAGAAAAATTAGTCAATTAAGGAACGGCTTGGAAACTAAAATACGATATAGTGAATAACAGACACAACAAATGTGCTTCTGAGACAAGACTCATATTAACTGATCCCAGAAGGCGAAGCTATGTTAGCCAAATACTGCCGTTTGATTAATCTGTAGCTCCTCTCACTCCACCAACAACAACTGTCAACATTGTGAATGGTTGAAACATTGTGAAACCTGGCATTCCAGGTTTTGGGTTGAATGAAAATACAAAATTACCTAGTTTTTATCATTAATAAATCTGGAGGATTTTTTAAAAAGTTTTAGCTATCTATATATTATATTGTATATAGGTATGTATATATATTTTATTTTTTTTTTGTAATTGGGTGGAGTCAAGGTTTATTATTTTAGAGAAAAGTGGTAATTTTTGTATTTGTTAATGAAAAACATATTATATGTTTCACATAATATTATAATATGCCATAGTTACCTATATTATAGGCATGGCTTATAGTTCAATTACTTAGTTCAATTTCCGAGTAAAGTAGGTAAGTACTTATTTGATTTGAAGATCTTAATTACCAAAGTAATTTAATAGTAATAATAAATAATAAGAAATAATAAAATCATACCCTATCAGCTAAATATTAATAACTCTACCAAATGATATAGTTGAAATCATAATCATTTGATGTTTTTGTACAAGTACATATATTTTGGCCTGAATTAAATGCTCCAATCTTTTACTGTAATAATATAAACATTTTATTTATTCGAGGCAAGTGTAATTTATTTTGAGGCTTGCACGTCTGAGGCCAAAATAATTTTTTCTAAGGGCCCTACGAATTTGACAGTTGTTGTAGGTGGAGTGGGAGGAGCTACAGACCAATCAAAATTTCGTTGCTTCGCCTTCTGGGATCAGTTAATATGCTGCTAAGATGTTTACGCGACACCGCAGCTCAAAAACGATCTAATAAGCAGAGGCAGAAGACACTTTATAACTTTTTCCAAAAAAATATAGCAACCGTGATGAACAATATATTCCAAAGCAAAATTAGTTTATATGAGTACTGTGATCAATACAGTTCTATAAGCGTAGTTTGCGCTTTTTTAATTATAGTTTTAGGGTTCATTAGAATCCCAATTTTTTCTAATGTAAAAGAACGTATTTCCGTGTAATCTGAGTTTTCGTTAATCCGGGAGGGTCTCGATCCCATCTACCTCGAATTATCGAGACTCTACTGTATTTCCTATTAAACGGATTATCGGAGCAACAAGAAAGGACCACTTTCGAAGGCTTGGATCTCACTGAACTTTGGGTACGCTAAATATAACGTAGTTGTAATTGTCCTTTACTATTCGCTTTCTCCAATCATGTTGTAGCGTCGTCATAGCAACAAATTTGTTTATAAATAGACCCCATCTAAGACGCTGTTTTTCTTCTTCTTCCCTTAAAATTTTCAATACTTTTCCTTCAATCTTGTTACCTGAATCTTCTATAACAGCGGGTTATTTTACAAAATATAATTTAATTTTCTTGTATTATTTTATTAATTTTCTTTATCTTATATGTCCTTATTTACTTAATCTCATTTTCTATGTTCTGGTAGTTCATTGCTCTTAAAGCCTCCGCCATGTTTGGTAAGATTGTATAAACCTGTTCTGCAGATAGATAAATATTACATGTGGCAATATCTATTGTTTTAAAACCTGTTGTGAAGCTGTGATTTTTTCAACCGTTTGTCCCTAGGGACCGTATCTCTTCGATTTCTGTTTACTGATCTAGGCTATTTTAATTAATTTGAATTAATCACTTTAACATTAGTTTATGACTATGCGAAGTTTGAATTTGTAAATTTGTAAGAACTTAGACAGAACGTTTTCGACCGCTCCGATCTTTATCAATGGCGGTGACGGTTTTAAAATCAGGTTTTCGATAGTATCAAAGAGTATGCGTGATTTGTATTGGGTTTGTTCGTTTAATATGTTTGTACTTTGTGATTCTGTGTGTTTGTAAATTTCATATTGTTCTAGTGTGTTGAGATGTGGTCCTTTTTTGTTGATGTGTGAGATAAAAAAAAACATTATTTTGAAAATGGGTATGTGCTTTTATTTATTTTAAAAACCTCAACTACTTTTATTCACAGATTATTATTCTTTGTACCTTGATAAAACTCATCGGGTCGATTGTTTTCCTTAAGAATTGTATCTTACGATTAGGCTTAGGCAGATTTATCCATCTATCCAAATCTTTGTAATGAAGAACGGTTACATTGAAATTCTAGTTGGTATATTCAAAAAAAGATGTAATTTAAAAACAATTTAATTTTTATTACACTTCAAAAATTTGCTTATTAGAAGTTTAACAAGCATAAATTAAAAGAAAGTTCACATCTTTTACAAGTGGTTATGACAAGGCTAGGTTAACTCACACTGGTATTGAATAATTACCGATTTGAATCTATCGAAAAATATCAAGAAATTAAAAATAAAACATACCTTGGCAATTACGTAGTAATACTTTGAACTTAGCCTACGTGGCTTTCTTAGCAAATATTAAAACTTTACACGAGTTTTCTCTTATAGTTGAATTTTGATAATACAAAAATAAACGAGACAAAGCTACTTATAGCACATTTTCCCGTTGTTATTAAATTTTGAACATTTAATTAATAAAAGTTGTGTACAAAATTTAACATAAAAATAATAACGATTGCAGGCCCATGGCGACCTCCCTCCAGCGGGGCTAGAGGAAGATATATCCAAATGGATTTTCTCACGGTTACAGAATATAGTTCTGAATCCCCACCCTTATATAATCAGAAAAGGCCTTTCATTGGTTTACGGTTTACCATTGATATAAGCCCCTTTTGATATAGCGTTGTCATGAAACATTTTTAGAAACAATAATTTTTTTAAAAACTAGGCCGATGCTTTATTAACCAGAATCACAATATTGAACAATAATTCTTAAAAAACCTATGAGTTTTTAAAGGTGGAGTGGATAATGGTTCTCTCAAGTCCACTCAAGACACTAACAACATAAATTCCGCCAATCAGAGATGGCAATGACATATGGGTCTGATACAGAAAAAAGCAGAAATCTTTGCAGACTATCTTTTCTTTACCCTTTTTTGTAGGGTGGACAGATTCTGAAAGATTTGCTACACTAAGCTGTCAAAAAACATTTCCATCTTAATAATACGTGTTTCCGGCTAAAGTAAGTTCCGAGGTAGTGGGAAGGTAACCGAGATATTAATGATTGCAAAGCCAGGTACAGGCCTACAACCAAATAACAAAACATCCTACCTCCCGATATCGTTCCTTCCAATAATATCAATAGTTTTTAAGAGAATGGTGCTGGAAAGACTCAAACTAATAGTTGAGAAACAAGTTTTAGTTTCAAAACACCAATACGGCTTTCGGAGTAAGCACTCTATTATAGACCAGGTGCACCGAATTGTAGTAGTAAGGGAGACCTTGGAGACAAAGAAGGTATTCTGTGGCGTTATCTCCTAGACCTTTGACCGTGTCTGGCACGTTGGTCTGCTGTTCGAAATTCGTCGCGATCTATCAGATGAATTTTGATAAATAATCAAGTCCTACCTTGCGGACAGAATTTTCCGTTTTAAACAAGATAGGAAGTACTACAGTTTCAAAAACATTGTCGGAACGGTGTTTCATGGCCTTTATTCTGGCGCCGTATCTTCTCTATACCGGTAATCGAGAGCTCCCTAATGTGGACCTTCACAGACAAAGGCGAGAGGGGCAACAACTTGATTTCATCATACCCTAGACAGCGTGAGTGACTGCACCAGGGGACATCGAGCTTAATGAAAGCAAGTCAACTCAGGTAATGTTTACCAATAAGGCAGAGAGAAAAACTGACCTAATAATAAATGGCCAACCTTTATAGGAGAGAGGTGAAATATCTAGGTTACGTGTGACGCTAAAACTGAATTGGAAATCCCACGTGAAGAATAAACGAACGAGGTGAACTAGAGATCCGATATATAAAGCTAGTGGGTCGATGGGTCGATATTCTGACTTGAGCCACTACAGTAAATTTATGGTGTATACGTGTTCAAGCCCGTAAAGACATATGGGTGCCCACTTTTGAGTTGCACCAAGAGGAGAATTCTGCAAGTTATCGATCGCTTTCAGAATAAAGTATTCAGGGTCATAGTAACGTTCGACATCTCCATGGTACGTCCGAAACTCTGTCATTTATAGAGATTCTAATACGAGAGAGAAGGCCGCTGTAACACTAATCACAAGCGGCGTCAGCACAAGAAACTCTGAAGCTGGCTCACAGAGGGCGAGTGCGTAGACCTAAGCCCACTAAGCCTGGTTCTAAGTCAACTTTTACCGCACATAATCAGCAGTACTACAATATCAGGTCAGTGTCGTTTACTAGAATAAACCTCAGATCTACACCACTCTCAGAAAGCGAGCTGCTAGATAAGACTTAGTTGCAGCAATAAATAAAAAGTTGATGAATATTTACTTTAAAATGTTTATTTATTAGCCAGGAAGACTAACTATGTAATAAAAGTGATTTCATGACTTTGATGGTACAATACTTGCTACTTCATTCATTACGAGTATCTATACTAAAATTAGATGATTTTAAAGAGTTCTTTTATGTGACTTAAAACTCAATTTTCAAGGTTGTTAAAACCTCTCATTATGTGGGGTTTTAAAAAGTCCAGTGGACTACTAAATTTTCAAAAAATTTTATCTAAGCTGCCACCCCGGTTTCGCTATATCACACACACACACACACACACACACACACACACACACACACACACACACACACACACACACACACACACACACACACACACACACACACACACACACACACACACACACACACACACACACACACACACACACACACACACACACACACACACACACACACATACACACACACACTCACACACACACACACACACACACACACACACACACACACACACACACACACACACACACACACACACACACACACACACACACACATACACACACACACACACACACACACACACACACACCACACACACACACACACACACACACACACACACACACACACACACACACACACACACACACACACACTCACCACACACACACACACACACACACACACACACACACACACACACACACACACACACACACACACACACACACACACACACACACACACAAACCACTGCAACGAACCTTTTCGCTTATCTAGGTCTAATTACTTAATTTTCATTTATATTATTATCCTGTTAACTGTGAGTAAAAGGTTACAAATTTTTAGTAAATTTATTTACCCACTTTATATCTTCCGTTTCTTTAGCCCCGTTCTTTTCTCTTACTTTTCTCACCTATGATCCTTACACCTTTTATACTACATTAACTTTTTTCTTACCTTTTAACTCATTTAAAAAAGTACTTCAATGGAAATAAAAAACACTTAAGATAATACGTTCGAAAAGTAAATAAAAATAAGTTTTTTTGATAATGAAATAGCTGTGGTAATAAATTGCCACTGTGACCTCTTTGACTGTTTGATTTAGTTAATCGGAAGTAGTGTTACATAAGACATAAAAAACGGTACCCGTTCTTTCAAAACTAAAAAATAATTAAAACGTTTTAAATTACTTTAGAACTTTAAAAACAAAGTTTAACTCAAAGTTTTATAGCATGATATTATCTTTATAAATAACTTGATATAAAATATGATATCATTTATAGCGATGATATCATCTTACCTCATTGCTATAAAACCTACAATATTTAATATGTTATTTGAGAGGCTGTTAACGCTAACTTTGCCGCTCTTCTTTTAATTTATTCTTTCCTAATTCCCCTCATTCAATATGTTTATATGCAGATTCTTATTATTCTATTTGATTATAAATGCACTTTATAAATCCATTTTTAAATAACTTGTGTAATAGAGTTTCTAACAGAATATGTTTCTCCATCTTGCGAGTCATCTACTCCCTTTTTTTTATCAAATGCGTTTGCATTGCATTTCAACCTGGAATTCTAAATAAACAACTCAACATTTTTCGCTTTTCTCGTTTTTTGTTTTTCGATATAATTGCCTGGTATTCTTTTTTATTATATTAGTGTTTATACCACTTTGTAAAAAGTACACCGTGTTGAATATGTTTATCAGTATATGGCATTGACTGCCCTTCTCTTAGTAGGTCCTTTTATTTTCTTTTACCAAATACACTATTTTTCACTGATAAATTAACTTTATTTATATTTATACTTATATTATGAATAGGAGGGCTAGGACACTTAGAAACTTTCACTTTTATACAGGGAAGGGTTAGTGTCAAAACTTTATTTGGTAAACACTTGGCCAACACTTTTATAACTAAAATTCTAGTAAACCCAAACAACAGATGTTCACCTTACTATTGAGGGCTAGGAAAATTATTTTGTTTCCGTTATGTGCCTAACCCTTTCTTCAACACACCTGCAAAACTTGACTATCTGTTTACATTCATCCTTACTTTCTAATATTGGCGTGGGTCGACACACGGTCATCCTTTATTTCCAACGTTGTGGAATCACGTAGGTATTTTTTTTCTTTTTAAATGTTACTAGTAGATAATAATAACATTATCTAACAATATGAAAAATTCTAATTTGAAGAGTCTCGATAGATTTGAAATAACCTATTCCCACTAGACTTTTAGTTAGTTATGTGTTATCTTCATCTAATTTTTTAAATTTAGAAATATATTCGCTTTAAGTATATTTCTCTCGCTAAGCGGTTTTGAAGAGCATAAATTGTAATTTAATATATATATATATATATATATATATATATATATTTATTTATTTATATATATATACACATACACACACAAAACAATATGTGTTATAACATTTATACATATATGTGTATGTGTGTGTGTGTGTGTGTGTGTGTGTTTGTGTAAATGTTTAATCCCACACATAATCAAACGTAGCAAGAATATAATTTATTTGGCTTTTACAAAACACAAGTAATTTGAAATATCCTATATAATTGAATTTTATTCAGAAATTTTAACAGACGCTCTGTTCTAATGAATATTTCCCGATGATAAATGATAGTGGCCGTTGCTTGTGACGCACGCAGCAGCAGTCAAGGTTCACCACTTGTTTGCTGTTTACATGATCTCAGCTTATAAAAAGTTAGCTTTTAAATATTTTTAACGGCCTTGATTGAAGTGAACTCTTAGTTTTATCTTGATCCACTTTGTATTCACGAATGTCATGCAAACCTTATGAAATCAGGGCTGTCAAAATTTGTAACCTCCCGACGAAAAGTTATCAGATGTATTGATATAGACCTACTTAGTGTGTAGTTTTCACATTGTCTGTAGGCCCAATGTATTTTAAATTTGTGTTGTTAAATTTTAAGTTTATGTTTTATGTGTGTATGTTTTCAAATAAACATAAAATTAGATATAATTAACTTTTCGAAATAGTTTAAATTTTAAACGAAACAATCAATCAATGATAGAATTAAATACTTTTTAAAGACATCAAGGAGAACCGTTAAAAAAATAAATATTCCTCTAATTGATTAGACTAATTGTATTTTTACAATAATCATTTTTTTAATTCGTAATTATGGTGAGATTGTTTACTTGGTTAACTAAGGAAGTTTGCAAATATGCAATTCTTTTGTTTCTAAAGCTAAATTATCTTTACTTGGTAGTATAATTCTATGGTCAATATGTATGTAGGAAGATCATGAAGTGAAAAAAAATATAAAAAATAGGCTCGTAAAGATGAAACTAAATATTTTCAAACTTAGAACTGCACTACAAAATGTCCTTACGTCAGAATCATGAACAACACCAGGTGAAATTTGTGTAAATGCAAATATAAAACGAATATGAGATTATTTACATAATGTAAGCCTAAGGCAGTTAAAGTGTATTTACTTTAAACGACTTATTATTATTAAAACACTTGAAAAGAAGGACCACGAAAAACTACAAAGAGTAGGTAAAACTATATCTTCTTCAAGAGATTCTATTGGAGTAGGCCTAATTGGAAATTCTGGTTTGTTTTAAAACTTAACTGTACTTGATCCCTACTCTAAAGTAGATAGAGGGGGATTGTCAAATAAGAGCCAATGCGATTCAGAATTTCTCAATGAGTTCACACCAATGTTGCCATATGTTTTGAAGGTCAGTCAAAACAGTCGTACCATCTGACAATACTATCTTCCTCCACTGGTCACACTATCTTCAACCATGAGTCGAAAGTAAGGCTGAACACTAACTATCCCTACTATAGCTGCTAAAACAGAGTTTATTCTTTGCAGTTTTGACTTTCTGAACATTTATCCAAAGAATAAAATACTACTAATAGCTATTTGATATTTGTTCGTTAAGCCCAATAGTTTATGTACGGAATGACAATAAAAAGTTGTTTATAACAAACTATTTAAAACATGAGTGAGGAAAATTTAAAACAACAAAAGTAAGTAAGGGATTATTTTCTCTTTTCAATTAAGTTGTAGGCTTGATGAATTATTAACGGGAATAGGTCCTATAAAGTCTCTAATAATAAAGGAGTTGTATTTAATTAAGTTTATATTAGTTTTTTTAAAAATATTTTTGAACACATAAATACAGTGAAAATGTATCTCTATAACAGCTGTTCACAAATCATTTCAGATATCTTATCCTACTGAAGTGTTATTATACAGCTCAAAATCAGTTCTCTGGAGCGTTGTCAATGAACAGTAATAAATACAAAACTATTTTATAAATATTTATTAAAACTTTTGTTTACTGAAAAATACAACTGTTTTCTGAAAGACACTGAACTACAATGACTGGTTCTGGCTTAATCAGGTCCCCTTCTTCGCTGAACCTGGTTCTCTGATACGGCCTGTCACGCCACCTCATTTCGTCGCTGAAGATACAGTTATACTCTGACAGACACTGGACAACAATTGTTGGGCTGAGTTGATTTGTTGACTTATCTTCAGTGTAGTGTTTCCCTTTCCGGTTTCGTCCTTCGTCAGGCTCATCTTCGTGGTTTTTATTATCGTTTATATCGTTGGATTCTACATATCGGTCTCTCTTTGGACTATTTCCACTGTTCCAACTGTCTATATCTCTTACATTATCTTCATCCCACGTTTCTGTATCGTCGTTTTTGCTTCTTGTTTCACTATTCCAACTGTCTATATCTCTCTCATTATCTGCCCTCCGCGTTTCTATGGCATCGTTTCTGTTTCTCTTTCTACTGTTCCAACTATCTATATCTCTTACATTATCTCCCGCCCACGTTTCCGTATCGTCGTTTTTGCTTCTTCTTTCACTGTTCCAACTGTCTATATCTCTTACATTATCTTCCCCCCACGTTTCTGTATCGTCGTTTTTGCTTCTTGTTTCACTATTCCAACTGTCTATATTTCTCACATTATCTGCCCTCCGCGTACCTATGTCATCGTTTCTGTTTCTCTTTCTACTGTTCCAACTATCTATATCTCTTACATTATCTTCTGTAAAATGCGGTTTTTGATCATTATTTCTTCGGCTTGTTCCACTACCCCAACCATCTATGTCTGTTCCCCTACCTTGTTTTAAGCTCCTGGTCTCTGAATCATCTTGTCTTCCACCACTGTTCCGTTCTACAGAGTCTTCTTTGAAAGGCCTGTTATTGGATTTGTGATTTTCATTCCGCTTCCAACCGTTACCTCTTGTTTTCAAACTTTCATATTTGGAACTATCTTTACGATATGTTTCTAACCCTCGGTGTAAATTGTTGTACTTCTCTTTTGCTTCTCCTAAATGTATTTGATTCATGAGTTCATTTACTCCTTTTCGACCTTCGTGTCTGTTTTCTTCATTCCTTTTGCTATCATCAGCTCTTACCCCAAGGTTCCAGTCTCCACTGCTCCTCCCTCCTTCATACCAGAATTTTCTCTCAGACTCTTCTGCCCTGTATAATCAACATTTATAATAACAGTAGTTTAAATTTAATTTCAGCTAATAAGTTAAGCTAAAATGGTTAGCTTAAAATGGGATTTATGGATAAACAGTTAACAAACTTTAAATTCTTCACTAATTTTCTCAACAAATATTTTTAATAAATAAGTATTTTGCAAATTTGACCAATCAATCAAATTCATATCAATCATATTTGGTCAAATATTAAATTCAATTTTTTAAATATTAAATATCTCGGTTAGAATTAAAATTATAAATTTGTATGAAATATATTATAAGATGAGTACTTGTAACCCAAACAAGTTTCGTGTTTGGGAAAAATAGCTTTTATAAATAAAATTTTTGTTATAAATGATATCTAACTGATCGAAAATTACCAGTTAAAGTAATTTTGTTTAAAAATTCTGTGAAATCTCCAATTTTTAATAATTTTACTTTCTACCAAATATCAATTTAATAATAATCTTTAATATTTGACAGAAGTTTTGAAATAAGCCATTAATTAGAAGAGGACTTGAAAAGAAATGTAATTTTCAAAATCTATTCAAAATTCTATTCTCAGAAATATTCTAAGAGTAAAGTGCTGTGATAATGTTCTAGGGAAAGAATCCTTTCAGAATACACGGTTTGTGCCTGAGATGGATAGAGATCTGATTTTCCTTATTATTAACTTACAATTTTACCCAACTACAATAAGTTTAACATTTATTATATTTTAATACGCTAGACCTTATAACGAGTTAATTTAAATTTAATTGAAACTATAAATTACGAAGTAAAAGGAGTTTAACTGCTATGGATCACTGTTGGAATCGTTTTCATGACACGTTTCAAACCAAAACGAGATAGAGATAAGACATTGAAACTTGGTCTTTAAAATGTGGGGTTTTTCTTGTAAAGATTTAATGTTTTCAAAACTAATCTACAGTTTAGTCAATACACTGAGTTTTGAAAAACAGTAAAAAAATCTCCCAACTTGGAGCAATTTTCTTTAATACTAAAATAATCATGTTCTATAAACAAATTCTACACAAAAAGTTCTATAGTCACTATATTTTTTCGTATTTGAATCAAATAAAACCGACGCAAATAGGCTATACAGTTGTGTTGGTTTCACAGCCTCTTGGCTTCTCGGTTATGTTGTTTATTAAAAATTCTTTTCTAATGTTATTATTTTTGCTAATAAAAACGTTTTTTTTCACTAATTGTATTAAAATTTTGTAATTAAATTGTATATAACCCACGCACACGCCCCATACACATTATTTGTAGGTCTACATGAACAAAAATGTTACTAAACTATTTTGATATCGTATCGTACTTTCTAAAGCATGTAACATTATTTATAAACTTTCTACGAGATTTTCTAATTGTTTCAATACAGAGCGCCTCCACAGTGTTACTCGTACATATCACCTCTCACCATTTCAATAGGGTTTGGTTTTTTGAAGGAATTTGCTAAAGCTGTTACACAGTGTGGCCTATGGTTTTCGCCTAGGGTTATTCAGTGTAGCAGTTTCAGCGGTTAATTTTTAATTTATTTTACTTATCATAACGCAAGTTTAAGATCAGCAGCGATACACAAATCGGTAAATTTTCAAACAAAAGTTTCAAAAAATTCGTAAAGATTTTGTGATTTGTAATTCCATGAAAACACTAGACATTAAAAGATACAAGAACTTTTGAAAAGATGTTTTGTGTCATAGCTGTTAAAATATAAAAATTTGTGGCAGAGAGTTTATATAATAGTTTCTAACACATAGTGAAATAGGAGTAAAAAATCCCAGTCATTATGATTGCAATTATTGCAATTTACCCATTAATATAGGTTATAAAAACAAGTGAAAGGGTTTTCATTCTGTAATTGGTAAAATTTAACTATTATATGATCCTTCTTACTTAGACATCATGGAAACAAATATTTAAACAAAAATGGAAAACCTTACTTCGATCCAATGCTTGTGGAAAATTACAATATTGTAAATATAAATATCCCTCATTACCATTTATTTATGGACATAGAAGTTGCTAATAGAAAATTTAAAAGCGGATCCAATGCTTGTGGAAAATTACAATATTGTAAATATAAATATCCCTCATTACCATTTATTTATGGACATAGAAGTTGCTAATAGAAAATTTAAAAGCGGATCCAATGCTTGTGGAAAATTACAATATTGTAAATATAAATATGCCTCATTACCATTGATTTATGGAAATAGAAGTTGCTAATAGAAAATTTAAAAGCGGATCCAATGCTTGTGAAAAATTACAATATTGTAAATATAAATATCCCTCATTACCATTTATTTATGGACATAGAAGTTGCTAATAGAAAATTTAAAAGCGGAACGGTTGCGCAATAGAAAACAGAAATGACTTTAATCAGACTTAATTTAATTTTAAAATAGTTTACAGAATATAAATAAACATCTTACTTATATTCTAGAAAATGAAATTTTATAATTGTGGATGTTTTAAAATAATTTATCATAGAATTAAATGTAATTTAAAATTTCTCTTCACCTGGAGCTTTTTCTATCGTTCGTGTTATAGTCACGACCCCTTTCATTATTCCTCTTGTAGTTGGTTTCACTACGCTTTTCTTTCGGGTTTTGATTTACTTCATCAAAGTCCACTTTATTCACATTATCTCTCTCTTTGTAACTGTTTATTTCTGGATAATATTCCTCTACACTGTTGTATTCATCGCTATAAGCTCTACCATTTAAACCCCCTTTTTCATCTTGATTTCTTCTCTCAAAATCTTCATTTTCTCCATTGTAACTATTGAAAAAGTCATTGTACCAATCTTGTACGTACTTTAGTTGGTCTCGAAAATTATACCGACTTTTATTTGTTACCTTTTCAGTTTTAGCGTCCTCCTTTTTGTTATAATTTCGGTCTTTGTTCTGATTTTTATCGTCAGTATTACTCTCTTTATTATCTGTATCTGTCTTGGTGTTTTCATCTCTCCTGTCATTTTCTTCGTTTTCTTCATCATAAGTTCCTTCATTATTTTCATCAACTTCTGAATTTTCGTTCTCATCTCGATTGTAACTTTTGAAATCCGCCTTATTAGCTTCATTTTTAACATTACCTTTGCTACCTTCCTCTACATTATCTTCATTGTCCTCTTCATTTTCAGCATTTATTTCGTAATTATCTTCATCGCCATCTAATGTTTGATCATCTGGGCCCTCTTCTAATTCTAAATCCTGCTCTTCTACCGTTTCTTCTTCTTCTTCTTCTCCTCCATATTCATTTTCATATTCTAGGTTTTCAAAATTTTCATCGCCTTCTTCAATGACGGCAATAGCCTGTAAACAATTTAAAATAATGTTTTTTATTGTAAAGTTTTTCAATGATATCCATAATAAAAGTGAAAGAAGATATTAGAAATATAAAATGCGTTTAGTTTAAATATGTATTAGTTTTAAAAACATGAAAACAGTGTTGTGTAATAGGTGAAGAGTTAGTGAAAAAATCATAAGATATTCTCAGTTTCATAAAGAACAAGTATAACCTAAATGAAGGCATTTATAGATTGAGCAACATTCATAATATAACTAGCAATCATAGACGCAATTTCAGCACCTTGTACGGTTCTATAGGGAGTATTGGAGAAATATGAATTTAAATGGACAGGCTAATGTATGATTTATATTTGTCCCTAAAATAAAAATTGCAAAGAGTGAAAAATGTTCTTAAAAATTATATTTCACATCTTCATGAACACTTGGTTTTCCGTTTAAAACGTAATATGATTGAAAGAATCAGTTTAAAGATAATGATTTCTTTATTTTATGGTTTTTTCTAGATTAAATTCGAGATTTGAGTATTTATCTTTATAATAATGTCATATAAAACTATAGTCTTATTTTTTCAAACATTTAGTTCAATAACAAAGCTCAAAATATCGTGTACAGATGGATCAATATTATAATAACAAAATGGGTTTCATTTATAAATTGAAATTTAGTTAAGTCCCGGTAGTAAAGATAAGTAAGTGTATACCAGTCAAGCAAAATATGTTATTTTTCTAAACTTTTAATAAAGATTCGCGTTATAAGTTGATATTAAAGTGCGTTCCCAATAAAACGATAGCCTACTATTAATGATTAGTAACCTACGACTCGCTGGAAATACATAATAATCGGTGATCTTTTACAACAAAACTAAGTCCCTTGCTAGGACTTGAAGAGCATTTTCAATAGTTCTTTTTATTAACATTTCACGTTATTCTTTACAACCAATAAAGTGACTAAAATGGAAGTGTAAAGAAAATAGTATTTTGATTAACGTGAAAAAGATTGTTAATGTCTTCTTAAGAAAACATTAAAATAATTACTTTAACTTCGAAAAAAATAGCAGGAAATAATCTCACAATAAAATTAAAATAATCTTCCGAAATTGTACTTGTACTCATACACGTACTTTGTTTTTATCTTAAAAAAGATGCATTCTGTATTACGTATACATACGTTGTATACTATACAACCCTTTATATTTTATGCAATTGACCTTAAAAAAATTTTTATTTTCCTCAATTCTAATAGCGAAAAAAACAAATCCAAAATAATCCATTCACCATTAGCATTGACTATTAATTTAAAAACTAAGACATTTTTTAAACAGTTTTTCCTTAAATAATTAAATTTTATAAAAACAATCCAGTAAAACCATTAACTTGATATCACTAACATATTACGTACATTTACACTTAATAAAATGGTATTAAGGAACAATTTATTCTACATTACAATATACAATATATTACAAGTAAGAAATATAATTATACCTATGAGAAATATAATTATACTCATGAGAAATAAAATTTAAAATATAATTATAAATATAATTTATTTGGGATAAATTTCACATCATATTAAAATAATTAAAATCATACTGGAATCAATTAAAATAATTTTTTAAGACTATTATTTAAAAGTGTTTTGGTTAAAATTAGTTCCATGGTAGTATAGGCTAACTAGATTTCATAAAATTATTAACCTACTACCGTTCTGAAAAAAGAGGAAATATTTTTATCTAGACATAAATAAATTCGTTTCATGCTGATAAATTAGTAGATAGCTTGCCCTGTGCATTCTTAAAAAACCCATAAGTATTAAATTTTTAAATTTTTATTCCATTCTGTCAGTTGAGCATTATAACGTATACCGAACCTATTCAAAATTCTGAATAGAATGAGAAAAATGTATAAAAATGTATAATAATGTATCTTGTTCAGTGGAATTTCATTACATGTTTTTAACCCCATTCTCTTAATTTTTTAAAGGTTTTCTTGTTAATCTATGATGCAATTACGTTTTGTACTGCTCGCAGGTTCTGATATTGAACTCAAATTCCATAAAAATTAAAATACTCATAAAATGTTAGACCACTATTTTGCAATTTCGAATTAATTTGAATCGTATGGTGAGCAATATACATGTCCAAATTTGGTCCAGATCTGTCAAATATTACATAAAGTAAAACAAATCGTTATGAAGTTATTTTTTAGTACTTGACTAAAATGACCTGGTTTCGCTTTAAACTGGAAATTATGTTTCAACCCTTTTTTTCGTTTCAAAACAATGTAAACATCGCTAAATTTATTTGTTTCGTTAAAAAATTTAAACAACGCAATTCATCTTGATTTCAAAATTCCTGTTTGTCTATGAGTGTATTATTTTTTTCTCTGAATACAAATAAAATTATAAAAGGAATTCTCCTCCCCTATAGACTATTTATAAATTGTAAATTAATCAGTAAATTGTATATTAACATTTCACGTACATTTAAAAAAAATGTTATTCTTTGGGTGGAACAGAAAAGTAGTCCAGATAAAAATGAGTACTTTTATTTTAATGTAAATTACCGCTTTTCAGACATTTTATAAGACAACACAGCTTAAAAATTAGTATCAATCTTGACAAAGTCCTTGAAAGAAAAATGTTAAAGAAATCTGTCTAAAAAATCGTTAAAATTCTTCGCTTAAAGTACACTTTCCTAAAGCCGCAATGGAGATGAAGCTAAAATCCAGGATTTAAAATTCTCGGTTTCCACCAAATAGACTTCAAACTTTTGATTTTCGCCCTAAGTAAGTACTGTCACCGGCGCACGAGAAGAGCCCTGGTGTAGAAATGAATCGCTATCGGTTTTCAATTCTGCGCATGCGCTGTCGATGTATTTCAGACCTAAAAACATAACCTAACAGTACGGTAGTTTTTAGATGTTATATTTTAGTAAGTAATATCAGTATTTACAGATAGGTAAAAGTAATAATTTTAATAAGAAAGGTTGTACAAAAAATATATATATGATCCCGTTTCTGCATTGTAATTTTCTGTAAATCTGACGTTTTGTGTTAGAAATGTTTTTGGGTATAACCTTATCGTTTTGACTTGCCTTGGGCCCAGGGCTCTTCTCGTGCGCCGGTGACAGTATATTAAACCTAAACACCAAAGGAGTTGTTCCCACCCAGTCTAATAATGCCGTAACCCGCAGCATAGTTATTAAATTCCGTCTTCTCTGACCGACTGAAGCCTAAACACGAGGCTGTGCTACCAATCTTTGAGGGCTAGACCGGTCACAGAATAGCCGCTGGAGGTTTTTGACCGCTTTTTCAGAACTACTTGAGGCATGCTTGTACTTCCCAAACGTCCCAGTTTTCCGTACCTCTAATTAATTTTTCTGGTTAGTTCGATACTGGTAAAATAAGATCTATGTCCTTAAGCCAGGATGGTCTTATCTAAGGACCGATCTCGCAAAAAAAAGGTATAATAGAATTTTACAAGTCGCATCCAAAATTGAACATAAGCTCTTGTCAAAATTATAACAGTCTTTTTCAGAGGAAATTAAAGGAAATGTACGAGAAATGAAAATACTCAGTTGAAAAAGTGCGTCAGTAAGAGAGTTAGTTACATGTAGCTATGTAAAGAATTACACCGTATTATATTATGTATTATTTTCATGTTAATCCCCTCAAGAGTCTGACACATGCCCAGGTAAATTGGCTTTAAAATTTACCACAGGCAAGAGTCAGATTTCACATTTCAAAAGCTAATTTAGAAAATAAATATTACCCATAACAGCTTGTTTATATTTGGTCATATTTTCATCCGATATTCCCGTTTTGAACAAATTGGGCTATATTCTATCGAAATCAAAGTATTTTTCACGGAACAATGGTAATCAATATCAGTATTCTTTTATTTTTTTAATTTAAAGACAAACAAAAAACTTGATCCTCAATTTGTAATTTGTTTGTTGTCACATTAGTCGTCTTAATATACGTCTGATAGCATTGTTCTGTGAGATACTGTCTATCCTTGAACTACAGGCACAAATATGAGCAGTAATTATATCTTTGTAGTATCATACTTAGTGTAAAACCCGTTGCGATAAAATTAATCGCAATTGTAAATGACGTTAAATTTTCAAGTTCAATTAAAACGGTTTTGTAACAGTTTTTGACGTCATGCAAAATCTAATGAGTTCTGCAAAGGCACATATTTATGAACCCGTTAGGTTTTCTATTTCAGGAAACTTATCCTACGCATGCAAAACACGGTTCCTGCTATTTTTCAGCACCCGAAGGGGTCCTATATATTTCCTTTCTGCAATTTATCTCTCTATCATTAAAGGGTCGCCTCGGATTTCACAGATTTCTTACCTCGGATTTCACAGATTTCTTACCTCGGATTTCACAGACTTCTTACCTCGGATTTCACAGATTTCTTGCCTCGGATTTCACACTTCTTACCTCGGATTTCACAGATTTCTTACCTCGGATTTCACAGATTTCTTGCCTCGGATTTCACAGACTTCTTACCTCGGATTTCACAGATTTCTTACCTCGGTTTTCACAGATTTCTTACCTCAAATTTCACAGATTTCTTACCTCGGATTTCACAGAGAGTAAATAATAAGACGATTCAGATTAGTGACTCTGCTAACGTAAACCGTAAGTGACGAATTCAGAAATTCGTTCTCGGAAATATAGGAGGAGTTGTGAGCTGGGAAAGTATGTTTGGACGATTTTGACATTCTTGAAAGCTAATTTATATCTCCAAGGAAATATTTAAAAAAATTAATATAATTAAATTCTATTAAAACTTAAAATTAGACACAACTTGACGAAATGAGAGGATTAAAATATTATAAACTTAAGTTATCTTCAAATTAAAAGCGTACTCAATAAACGTTAGAGTACTCTGTAAGTAGCCTACAATTTATTACGGAAATAATATTAAATATGGTAAGGTACAAGCTCCTAAAAACAAAATGTAGGTTTTTTATTTTCACAAACTGCAGTTTTGTGAAGAAATATCGAATGAACGTAATGACCTTGGAACGTTTAAAACTTCATCCTCTGCTACAACGATTCAAGTTGTATATATGCAGAGATTTTCTTCTCATGGATTGTTGCCTAGATACAAGAGCTAGTAGGCTACATGTAAAAGCTAATATTAAATTGAATTTTCCAATCTTGAGCCAACGTCAAATGGAACTACGAAAATGACGTCTTTTAGGGACATCATACACGCATAAGAGCTCTCAGATTACTGTCGATTTATTTAATAGAAGAACTATCTTGAATTTTTAGCTCAGGATGTTACAATAATTTAATTTCTTTATAATGGTTTGAAAATTATATGAAATTTGTTATAAAACTGGTCACGGTTCTTTTAAGCTGATGAAAAATTAAAAAAAAACCTTATAACCCTTCTAAGGGGAGTTTCAACCCCGGGAACAGTGGGTATTTCTTGTTACAGAATTGATTCATATAAAAAACAATCTGTCTTCAATTAGTCTTCTAATCCTGATCAATTTTGTATTTTGAGTAGGGTCGTAGGTGTACTCAAAAAGTTAAATTTCATACAATACAAACTGTTCTCTATCCTAAATCTATGGAAGTGTATCTAGATATAAAACAAACAGATCCCTGGATCTTGATATGTAATTGTAGACCTGTCTTTCAAAGCATCTCAAATTACCTTGAAATCCGTCTCTCTCATTTTTCTATTAACTACACAGATATTAATAATTATTTAGAAATATATTTTTTCAAAAATAAGATCTTAAACCGACTTTATTCTAAAGATCTTCTTATGTAATGAAATTCCTCCCACATTACCAACTTAATTTTATCATATTATAGTGTTTTTGTCTGAATAAAATATTTAGAAAATGTAAACTTTAAAATTTAACGTATCTAGAGTTTTCTACCAAATAGCGGGTATACCCCCCCCCCTCTGTTTACTTCAGGTAAGAGATGATCCATATGAACTACTGAAGCCCGTCCTAATTGCATACACATCTTTCATGTTCTGTTTTATTAGGACACAACTTTTATTATACAAAACTTTTTGTTTTATTTTATTTTGTTGACTGAGCTTTAAGTAAATACAAAATAGTTACAAAAGTTAACAGAAAAAAAATTCGTTATGAATAGGACTTTTTTAAAGTTCTAATGTTTATGTTGAAAATATGTTTTATGGGAATTCTAAATCGATATTCAAATATGTATGAATTATATAAAATTTGAATTATTTAAAATTTATATTAAAGGAAGAGGAACGCATATTCATGTCTATTGAAAATTGAAATTAGATACAATATAAAGAAAGTTTTAGTTAGAATTTCAAAAAAATTACACTGTCTATAGTAAAAACAATGCAAAATAAAGAAAATAGATTATTATTTGAAAATATATATTCTACCACTATCTTTTGTTTAGAAATATTAAGATATACGTGAGGGTAGCGGATCGTTTATTTATAAAAATAGTATCTTCAAAAACAGGTATATGTTCAAAGCTATGTATATGTCGGAAAGGTTGTCTGATATTAGAAGGAAATAATGAATTTATATAGATTGAAAATACCTGTTGCTATTTTGTGTAACAGGTTTACTAGATGTTAAATAAATACTAGTTTAAATAAAGAAGAATTGTTTATTTCTAAGTGATTTGTTTTTTAGCTGGTAGTCGTTCTAGTACTAAGAAGTTAAGATTAAATTGTCAATATTAAACGAGGAGATTTTATATAATAATATTGTAGAAGTACTGTTCAATTAAGTGAAATTTGTTATTTTGGTACAGATGTAATTTTTTAAAAATTATGTTTTAACCATTAACTATTTTTACAATGTCAAAATTAGTATAAATTTTATTTAACATATTTATATATTACAGTTCAGATGTAAAAATCTGTTTACAGTTCATAAATGTATAAGAAAACTTACCAATACGAGCACAAGAGTGCAAACCAGAAGTCCAAACAAGTCCCTCATAGTGACTGCAGACTATAACAAGAGCCACTTCAAATAGGCCTATGTCTCATTGAAATTTATCAGAAAATCCAAAACGTTTCTCGGTAGTTTAAAGGATTAGCAAAACAATACATTCAAGTTTATTATTAATATTTACACAAGGTTTTTAAAATAGCATCAGAATGTTTAAATAGTTGTGTCTCTTACAGCTGACAAAAAAAGAACAGTTTTTATAGTGGTCTGAAATTATAAAACTTACAAAAAGCAATAATTCAGCTAATTCGTATTTCGTTAATAACTCTAGCGGTTAAAAGCCTGTGGCTTAAAATTACGTAGGCCAAACTTTACGAGGAAGTGTGACAAAAAAAGAAAGTTTCAAGAATATATATTTCAGGGTGACGGTTTATTTAAATATTCATGTAATTTAATCTCCTTTCTGTCTTAAAACAATAAATAAATTACATAAAAAAGTTGTATGTTAAACCCAAAGATTTTATAATTCTAAGCAAACAAGCTAATCCAGAGAATAGCGTATTTGGCAGTTTTTATAAATAACAAGACTGTTTTGATGGGGCACTAACTACGAGATTTTCCTGCTTCTAGCGAATTTGGAATCAGAAAGACTTTCTCGTTCAGTGAGCTTTTCCTTGAAAGCGCGTGGTATGTAATATGACGTTTTATGGAAGTGGGCTTTTTTAAATATGCACACACACTGTTACAAGAAAAAATGGGTAACAATTTGACCTAATTTAATAATTTTCTAGGACTAGTACTTCTCTCTATCAGACCTGACTTCAGGTACAGTATTTAAAATGTCACACCTTCTATAGGTTTACAGCCAAATAATATTATGGACCAAAAGTTTCTCTCTCTATAATAATGGATTTAGTAAATAAACCTTTATATGGAGGGAAAATAGTTCCACTTTGGCCCAGATCAACAACGGCATCTGTTCGTTGATTCAAAGGAAAAAAGTGCGATACCACAATTTAAAAATATTAAAGATATACACATTTTAAGAAAAGGCTTTATGATTAATAAGTGTTATTTAACGCAGAACATGTTTGTCTTCTTAGATCTTCAACTACAGGAAAAAATATTACTGGATCTTTTTTAGGGATTTCAACGTTATTTTTAAACATTTTATAAAAAAAGGCTCATGTTCTATATTTTTGGATTATGCAAAAATGGGATCAAGACAGTATTATTCCTTTGACACATAGGTATAAATATAAAACAGAAACCAATTAAATATTTAAAACTAAATAGCCAACAGCGAAGAACCTTATAGTATTGTTATATTAGCTATTATAGTTATATATATATTTATAGTATTATGTTATGTTATATTATAGTATTGCTATATTATTAATGTGAAGAACCTTATAGTAACACATTGATAAAATTTTTAATTTGAATTGTAGAGGTAAAAAAGGACAATTCCTAAATAAAGATGAGTTTTTACATTTCCAGTTTTACCTAACCTTGTTCTAAGACCTTATCTAATTTGAGGGTATTACATTCGTATTGTTTGAAAGTCGGTAGATAGTCTCAAGTGTACTTGCATTACACTAGTCAATTTAAGATTAAAGATTTTATTCGTAGCACATATTAGCTTAGAAAATCTTATCAAGGTAAGTAGTTTTCTAATACACTTCAAACAAATTTCACGAGAAATTGGCGTTAATTGATTGTATATATATATATATATAACGAAATTAATTAAGTTAGGGAAACTGTTTGTAAAATATTTGAACTTGTGAGATCGTAGCACACTGTCGCTATCTCACAATAGGTGTTATATACAAGATTATATAACTAAAATATAAGCTGTTATAATCGTGGCAAAATATTTGAACTTGTGAGATCGTAGCACACTGTCGCTATCTCACAATAGGTGTTATATACAAGATTATATAACTAAAATATAAGCTGTTATAATCGTGGCAAAATATTTGAACTTGTGAGATCGTAGCACACTGTCGCTATCTCACAATAGGTGTTATATACAAGATTATATAACTAAAATATAAGCTGTTATAATCGTGGCAAAATATTTGAACTTGTGAGATCGTAGCACACTGTCGCTATCTCACAATAGGTGTTATATACAAGATTATATAACTAAAATATAAGCTGTTATAATCGTGGTAAAATATTTGAACTTGTGAGATCGTAGCACACTGTCGCTATCTCACAATAGGTGTTATATACAAGATTATATAACTAAAATATAAGCTGTTATAATCGTGGTAAAATATTTGAACTTGTGAGATCGTAGCACACTGTCGCTATCTCACAATAGGTGTTATATACAAGATTATATAACTAAAATATAAGCTGTTATAATCGTGGCAAAATATTTGAACTTGTGAGATCGTAGCACACTGTCGCTATCTCACAATAGGTGTTATATACAAGATTATATAACTAAAATATAAGCTGTTATAATCGTGGTAAAATATTTGAACTTGTGAGATCGTAACACACTGTCGCTATCTCACAATAGGTGTTATATACAAGATTATATAACTAAAATATAAGCTGTTATAATCGTGGTAAAATATTTGAACTTGTGAGATCGTAACACACTGTCGCTATCTCACAATAGGTGTTATATACAAGATTATATAACTAAAATATAAGCTGTTATAATCGTGGCAAAATATTTGAACTTGTGAGATCGTAGCACACTGTCGCTATCTCACAATAGGTGTTATATACAAGATTATATAACTAAGATATAAGCTGTTATAATCGTGGCAAAATATTTGAACTTGTGAGATCGTAACACACTGTCGCTATCTCACAATAGGTGTTATATACAAGATTATATAACTAAAATATAAGCTGTTATAATCGTGGCAAAATATTTGAACTTGTGAGATCGTAGCACACTGTCGCTATCTCACAATAGGTGTTATATACAAGATTATATAACTAAAATATAAGCTGTTATAATCGTGGCAAAATATTTGAACTTGTGAGATCGTAGCACACTGTCGCTATCTCACAATAGGTGTTATATACAAGATTATATAACTAAGATATAAGCTGTTATAATCGTGGCAAAATATTTGAACTTGTGAGATCGTAACACACTGTCGCTATCTCACAATAGGTGTTATATACAAGATTATATAACTAAAATATAAGCTGTTATAATCGTGGCAAAATATTTGAACTTGTGAGATCGTAGCACACTGTCGCTATCTCACAATAGGTGTTATATACAAGATTATATAACTAAAATATAAGCTGTTATAATCGTGGCAAAATATTTGAACTTGTGAGATCGTAACACACTGTCGCTATCTCACAATAGGTGTTATATACAAGATTATATAACTAAAATATAAGCTGTTATAATCGTGGCAAAATATTTGAACTTGTGAGATCGTAACACACTGTCGCTATCTCACAATAGGTGTTATATACAAGATTATATAACTAAAATATAAGCTGTTATAATCGTGGCAAAATATTTGAACTTGTGAGATCGTAGCACACTGTCGCTATCTCACAATAGGTGTTATATACAAGATTATATAACTAAAATATAAGCTGTTATAATCGTGGTAAAATATTTGAACTTGTGAGATCGTAGCACACTGTCGCTATCTCACAATAGGTGTTATATACAAGATTATATAACTAAAATATATGCTGTTATAATCGTGGCAAAATATTTGAACTTGTGAGATCGTAGCACACTGTCGCTATCTCACAATAGGTGTTATATACAAGATTATATAACTAAAATATAAGCTGTTATAATCGTGGTAAAATATTTGAACTTGTGAGATCGTAACACACTGTCGCTATCTCACAATAGGTGTTATATACAAGATTATATAACTAAAATATAAGCTGTTATAATCGTGGCAAAATATTTGAACTTGTGAGATCGTAACACACTGTCGCTATCTCACAATAGGTGTTATATACAAGATTATATAACTAAGATATAAGCTGTTATAATCGTGGCAAAATATTTGAACTTGTGAGATCGTAACACACTGTCGCTATCTCACAATAGGTGTTATATACAAGATTATATAACTAAGATATAAGCTGTTATAATCGTGGCAAAATATTTGAACTTGTGAGATCGTAACACACTGTCGCTATCTCACAATAGGTGTTATATACAAGATTATATAACTAAAATATAAGCTGTTATAATCTTGGCAAAATATTTGAACTTGTGAGATCGTAACACACTGTCGCTATCTCACAATAGGTGCTATATACAAGATTATATAACTAAAATATAAGCTGTTATAATCGTGGCAAAATATTTGAACTTGTGAGATCGTAGCACACTGTCGCTATCTCACAATAGGTGTTATATACAAGATTATATAACTAAGATATAAGCTGTTATAATCGTGGCAAAATATTTGAACTTGTGAGATCGTAACACACTGTCGCTATCTCACAATAGGTGTTATATACAAGATTATATAACTAAAATATAAGCTGTTATAGTCGTGGTAAAATATTTGAACTTGTGAGATCGTGACACACTGTCGCTATCTCACAATAGGTGTTATATACAAGATTATATAACTAAAATATAAGCTGTTATAATCGTGGCAAAATATTTGAACTTGTGAGATCGTAGCACACTGTCGCTATCTCACAATAGGTGTTATATACAAGATTATATAACTAAAATATAAGCTGTTATAATCGTGGTAAAATATTTGAACTTGTGAGATCGTAACACACTGTCGCTATCTCACAATAGGTGTTATATACAAGATTATATAACTAAAATATAAGCTGTTATAATCGTGGTAAAATATTTGAACTTGTGAGATCGTAACACACTGTCGCTATCTCACAATAGGTGTTATATACAAGATTATATAACTAAAATATAAGCTGTTATAATCGTGGTAAAATATTTGAACTTGTGAGATCGTAGCACACTGTCGCTATCTCACAATAGGTGTTATATACAAGATTATATAACTAAAATATAAGCTGTTATAATCGTGGTAAAATATTTGAACTTGTGAGATCGTAACACACTGTCGCTATCTCACAATAGGTGTTATATACAAGATTATATAACTAAAATATAAGCTGTTATAATCGTGGTAAAATATTTGAACTTGTGAGATCGTAGCACACTGTCGCTATCTCACAATAGGTGTTATATACAAGATTATATAACTAAAATATAAGCTGTTATAATCGTGGTAAAATATTTGAACTTGTGAGATCGTAACACACTGTCGCTATCTCACAATAGGTGTTATATACAAGATTATATAACTAAAATATAAGCTGTTATAATCGTGGTAAAATATTTGAACTTGTGAGATCGTAACACACTGTCGCTATCTCACAATAGGTGTTATATACAAGATTATATAACTAAAATATAAGCTGTTATAATCGTGGCAAAATATTTGAACTTGTGAGATCGTAGCACACTGTCGCTATCTCACAATAGGTGTTATATACAAGATTATATAACTAAAATATAAGCTGTTATAGTCGTGGCAAAATATTTGAAATACACTTTTTCAATTCAAACCATAACATTTAAGAAAACGTTTTCAACTTATAATTAGTAAAATGGTTTCGGGCTATTTATTGCTGAAGACGAGTTTTAAAAGTTTAATTTCATGTGTTTTTTATTAAATGGTGAAGAAATATTTATAGATTATGACTCAAAGTTGCAGAAATCTTACATGGGAATGTAATGCATTTTTTCGTAATTAAAATAAAATAAATAGAAACTATTAAATAAATAATTATTATAGAAAAAATAAATAATTAATTTCGACCAACATTATTTAAATCAGGGGCTTACTGATTAACATATATTTAATTTTGGTATCGTTAAGGTAAGCAGTTAGATTATCGATATCTATTGTAGGGAATACGTCAGTAAACTTCTTGTACACGTCAGTAACAGAGATGAGCCTACTAATAAAGATTACATAGTTAATAGAACCTATGTATATATATATATATATATATATATATATATATGTATATTTTGTAATCC
>JBAIZL010000001.1:362532545-362542545 GCA_036971475.1 Prosapia bicincta
CAATTTTTTCCGTTACAACACACACACACACACACACACACACACACACACACACACACACACACACACACACACACACACAAACACACACACACACACACACACACACACACATATATATATATATATATATATATATATATATATATATATATATATATATACATATATATTCATGAAAATGAGGACCAGCAGTTAAAGCTCTTGAAAGTCGTCTCACATATATACCAAGTAAGATTCTTGTTTAGATTCATTAACGTGTAAATGATAAGTGATATAAGAAAACAGTGTTGTAAAGGTAATATATATGCCCTTGTGTGTGTGTGTGTGTGTGTGTGTGTGTGTGTGTGTGTGTGTGTGTGTGTGTGTGTGTGTGTGTGTGTGTGTGTGTGTGTGTGTGTGTGTGTGTGTGTGTGTGATTGTGTGTCTTTGTTTGTTTGTTTATAGTAATCCCTTATATATAATATAATTACACGCGGAATCAAACATGCATGGACAGGACAATATACCACCTTTTCACAACTAAATGCCTTCAATATGATTCGTGTTGGCAACTCTCTAATTTCTAACAGACATTTTATCAAAACAATATTAAAATAGCAACCGTTTCGAACAGGTAGCAAATGATGTTACCTTTTGCCTACTATTCATATAAATAGAAGGTTTTTAATGACGGGTTTTCAATCCATTTAATGGGAACATTAACCCGCCGTTAGGTGGGTTAATTTCCGGAGCAATACCATAAATTAGAATTATCACTCTAGAACGAAACTTTCTGAAATATTCATATATGTTAAATATGATTTCCATAGTAGAGGTTTAGGGGGAGGAGAACATCTAGCGGAAGGGGGAATGAAAAAACACGGAAGTAAGGGGTACTGACTGTCGTGCAGAAATAGTGAAAATATTTTAGTACTGAGAAAAAATATTATCTATAAACCTTAACGTATTTGCCAACTAAAAAGTAATATAGAGGCGTAACAAGTGTTTTGCAGTAGTAGGCTATAGATACCCTTAAATTTTAGGTCTTTATTGGTAAGGTTTTATTTTTGCCAGTTTGTTTCATCGCGCTTTCCACTCAACACTTACAGTTTCATTTCCCTATCTGTCGACTGATATACAAAAAGCTCAATAGCCTGTAAAATCGATTCTCTATTCCTCCATTGACATGTGGATATGACAACACCAGCCCATACCAGCCCAGAGTAAACATTTCTACCAATCAATCTCTTCATCCTTAATTTACCACCAATGATTACGTATTAATCCTTTCCCAATTTACTATTTTAATTTATTTAACTATTTAAAACATTCATATCAGAAGGAAATTATTAAGAAAAAACTATAAAGTTTTTCTAGTTTTATTGACATTAGAATCTTGAAACCCCTAATTTTATCTGTGATACACTCTGTTAACAGTAGCAGATGACATTACTCATTGATTTAGTCTTCTTCGGGTTTCGGCTTTCTAGGTGTTGTCTTTGTTGGTCTAGTTCCCTTTGTTGGTTTAGTCGGTTTTGTTGGCTCCGTTGGTTTTGTTGCCTTTGTTGGTTTTGTTGGTTCCGTTGCATTTGCCGGCTTTGTTGGTTCCGATGGTTTTGTTGCCTTTGTTGGTTTTGTTGCCTTTGTTGGTTTTGTTGGTTCCGTTGCATTTGCCGGCTTTGTTGGTTCCGATGGTTTTGTCGGTCTTGTTCCTCGTGTTGGTTTTGTCGGTTTTGTTTCCGGTTTTGCAGCATCTTCGCCATCATCGCTACCATTGTCTCGACGAATACGTATACGTTTTCCCACTAACTCGGCATCTTCGTTGCTGATGCTTTCTATTTTGGCCGAAGCAGACTGAACCTGCGTGCAAAAATTAAAACCTAATATTTATAATTGAGCTAATGATTTTTTTAAAATTAAATGCAATCATACAATTTTACACGGACACGAAATTGATAAATTTTACACAACAATTTATCACAACAAAAATACTCCAAATTAAATACTAAAGTTTCAATTGTTGTAAACTGAAATAAATTTAAATATAACCAAAAGATTTTGCCACACATAAAAAGTTATTATAATATTTACAACTTTAAAATCTTGGATCGAAATTCATTAATTTGTGCTTTTAAATATCTTGGAATTCGTTTAATAAAAATTGAACTTGGAGAATAAATGTAACAAACCTTAGAAATGTTTAGCTTAAACAAAATTGAATGCTGAGGTATCTAAAAGACATGTATAAATAATTATATGATATAATAATTCATAAGCTATTATTAATCGGCAAAATATCTTTATTCTGGTAGATAAATTGGAATTTATGAAGGTTTACTAGATGAGGTAATGACTAATAAAAAGTGTAAACTTTAAAACAAATTGACAAATATAATTTGCGTAAATGGAATGTTCACAATGTTTTAATACGGATTTAACGTCTTGATATCATACACTTTAAAGTGTGTGAATATTGTATCTTATATAATTCTGTAAGGTACTGTTTGAGATTTAATTTTATTCTGTACTATCTAACACTTGTGGGGAAGATGTAGAAGTTTAAAACTGTCTTTATTACAAAAAATATATAAACTAATATTTCCAATTTATAATAACACTAAAGAGATGCATACAAGTAAAACTGTATTTGTTTTACTTAGAATTAAAACTTTAAAGAGAACATTAAGGATTTACATCGAGACCTACTATTAACCAGGTAATGTGACGTCATATTGCTATTATATAGGGTAAATATAGAACTAATATTCCCTGCAATCAGAAAAACGATTGTTTAAAGTAATAGTAGGATATAAGATACGAAACTCTATATATGCTTATATTATGTTCTAGAAAATCTATGTTACTGTGCAAACGCGATGTGATTAAAACTAATTTTTTACACAAAACACAAATTAAATTTCAAAATTCAACTTACCGCTAAAACCACAGCAAGCGCTACCAGGAGGAAAAATACAGCCTTCATTGTTAGGACTATTGTTAGAACATCGTGGCGGTTTAGCAGTTTATATGCGAATCTGGTATCATAAAAAATGATAATTTATAAGTATGGTTAGTAATAAATTTTCTTTAAAAAAATATTTTCAAGGTAAAATTCGTAGAATAGTACAATTATAATGTTTTTCGTTGTGTACTACCTACGTTTTTCAGTTTTGTTCCATTACTGTTATATAAATCTTTTTTTTCCTGTAACTTCTTGTCTGGTCGAAATTGCTCCACGAAGTTCAATATTTTAGGGATTGTCTTAGGAACTTTAGAGTTATTTTAAATTGTAAAATGTATTTCCTCAACTAACTTTAGAAATTTTTTTAATACACCTAATGTATGTTTTCACTTTACTAACAATTTTTATTTTAGCTTCTTTTCTACAATTTAAAATAACAAATAATTTAGTAGTTACATTACCTCTTAACGCAGTCTCAAGTTTCTTTTTACAATTGAAAAACACGTTCTTATATTTAATAATCTTGAATTTTTACCCTAAACACTATAGTTTTCTGGACTCTTCACTAACGTATATATGATACTGAGCTTAATATATTTGATATTGAATTAGTATTAGAGGAAACGAAATTTTGAAAGTATTTTATAACTCAATTTTTTGTAAATAAGAAATTATGATACTCGGAAAATAGAAATACTTCCGAATTCAAGAAAATTGCTTTAACCTAATTCTTAAAATTAAATTAACTCATATATAGATTAACTATGTCATACACATATATATTTATGTACAAAAATAATATAACTATGCGTTCACAACGTTCATATCTGTGACATACTCTGTGACATACAAGCTTGACAGAGGAAGCGGAGGGCAGTGGATTTATATATATATATATATATATATATATATATATATATATATATATATATATATATATATATATATATATATAGCCTATATATAATACGTTTTCTTGTTTAATAATTTAAAACAACATTATTCAATACAAGGTTATTCAAATACAAGGCCTATAGCTTAAATTATTGTAATTTTCATTCCTGATGATGTTGGTACTCTTTACCAACGAAAAGCTTTGAATATAAATTAATAAATATTCTTGTATTTGAATAACCTATGTTGTTTTAATATAAATATATATATATATATGTATGTATGTATGTATGTATATACATATATATATATATATATATATATATATATATATATATATATATATATATATATATATATATACACACACATATATATATATATATATATATATATATATATATATATATATGAAGTTGATATATTACTATTGTAAATACTTTTATCCACCACTAAGTGCAATAATTTTACCATGTTGTGATGCACATTAGTGGTGGATAAAAGTATTTACAATAGTAATATATCAACTTCATAAAGTCAGTGCAACGGAAAAATAATGGACAACGTAATATATATATATATATATATATATATATATATATATATATATATAAAGAACTATGTCAAAATACAAATACAAGAATTATAATTGAATTTACAATTCAAAGCTTTTCGTTGGCTAACAGTACCAACATCAACAGGAATATTAAACAATTAAAATTAACAAATGTGCAATTTAGATCAAATAAATAGCTATGCCAAATCAATTACAATGTTGTTAAGCTTTTATTTTGCTGCCAGGGGTAACAAATACTGCTCTCTCATTGGGGGGATAAAGTATACCCATTACTACTCATTACCATTATGATTTTAATTATTTTTATTCCGTCATTTACACCATAAGATCTTGTTTTAGTAACAAAGCAATGATATGTAATAATGCTCCAGTACTGAGGCAATCAAGCGTTATGTTACACTAGCGTAATGTTATATTATATAATAATGTGTGTCTGTGTGTGTGTGTGTGTGTGTGTATATATATATATATATATATATATATATATATATATATATATTACAAAATATTAAATCCAGAACAAGGAATAATATTTATATAAATTATAGTTTAACAATTTCGCTGGATAACGCCAAACAAAAAACAGATTAGGTTTCCTTTTAGAACCTTATATTGGATGCCATGTTTACTTTTAACTTGTTCTTCAATAAGTTCATTTTTGTTATATTATTTATAAATTTTCCATATATTCATTTTTATTTCTTTAGTCGTTTAAAAAAAAATTAAAATCATATTATTTTAATTTGGGAAATTTATGTCTTTTAAATTGAATATATGCCATAGTTTAAATTGTTTTTTGTATTAATGTTTTGAAATTGCTTGAACTATTGTCCACCAAAAACTTTAAGCTATATTTGTCATAAATAATACCCCTTATTTTGGATGTAATAAATTTACAGTACATTAGGTTATATAAAGAGAAACTATAACCATTTCTTGAATTTTGTAGTCCATTAGGTTCGGTGAATCTTATTCATCACTTAAACAATAGTTTATGACTATCCGAACTTTAAATTTAGTAAATTTGTTAAAACTTACAGAGACAGAACGTTTTCGATCGCTATGTGCCGATCTTCATCAGTGTCTTCTGCTTGGAGATGTCGGCTCATGCGGTGACGGTTTTAAAGGTAGGTTTTCGATAGTATCAAAGAGAATGTGTGATTTGTATTGTGTTTGTTAGTTTAATATATTTGTACTTTGTGTTTTTGTGTGTCTGTAAATTTCATATTGTTCTAGTGTGTTGATATGCGGTACATTTTGTTTTTGATGTGTAGGATTTCTAGGTTATGGTAAATGTCTGTGTATTTGTGTCCTGTTTCTTTTATATATTGTAAAATGTTGAGTTGGTGTTCTGTTTATGTTCCTCGACTCTTTGTTTAAAGCTGCGATCTGTTTGTCCAATGTTTAAAAACTACGACTTTTAAAATTACTTTTGAAAGTCAATGAATAATAATTTTGTTGTTTAGGAATATATTTCCAAAATTTCTAAAACCATGTTATTTTGGGAATTTTATTATTAGACTTTAATGATTATTTATACTTTGAACTTTATAAATAAAGACTTAAGAAGAATAAATAATTAATTTAATTATTAAGTCGGCAAGTTGATATGTATAAAGTTGAAACTTAAAACCCAATCATCGCTTACAACAATACATTTTCTTAGATACGTTTACCGTTTGATGATATGAACACGTGAATTCAATTCTTGTACAATTTAAAAACACTGAACAAACAAACAAAAAATACAATGTCTGGGCAAATATTAAAGGGCTTTAGTTATGTAATAGCAACAACTATGATAAGCTTACTTTACAATGGTAACATTTCTTGGACGTGGATTACACATATTTTATGGAGTATACAAATGAAAAATGCCTAAAATAAATCGTAGGCGACAGATATTTTTGGCCGGAAATTAACAAATATTATCTCTGAGCATTACGATGTCTATGCCGCCATTTAAAAGAATTATTTGTATTAGTAACTCATTGGTTAGAGAGAAGAAGGTATCTCAAATTTCAATTATACGTATTTAGTTTTTGGTCAACTTATGGAATTCCGTCATCTACACACTTTACTGAAACTTTCTTTTCTATAGTTCTCTGAGTGGAAATTTGTAAAATTATGAAAACCTTATATTTTGTCTTAGTTTCAGCCAAAGTTCTAAACTGGAAAAATCCCTGATCCTAAATACATTATCCTTCATGTTAAAAAATCACTTGGGACATCCTAGAAAATGAATGTGGGTGATATTTATGATTATTACCCGGAATTGTGTAGTAACCTATTCAGTCTAGCTATGAAATGATGGAAACTTTAGCCAATTTTTACAAATATTTATTAGAATATAGACCTTGCCCTGATAGTTTCATCAACGACACAAAGCTCCCTAGTATACATATATACCTAAAAATATAGTAAACACATATATACCTAAAATTCAGCCTGAGTCTAAGAAAATGCTTGGGACACGATTTTTTATCACAGATTATATTTAAACTAGGGGTTTGTAGGGGCAAATACCCCTATTCATGCTGAAACAAATATCAAACTTTTTTATGATAATTGTATTTTCAATACAAATTATATTTAGTTATATTTTTAGTGAAAGCGTTTTCAATTTGATTTTTTTACCAATCGTATTTTTAATAAGTATCTTAATTCTATCTTGAGATTTTACACGACTTAGTGCAACATAAAGTTGACCATGTGTAAAAACAGGATTGGTCAATTGAAGTCCTGCTCTTCGGATGTTTGACCCTGAGCCTTATTTATAGTTATTTCAAAAAGAGCCACTGTTGTACTGTCTAATGCATTTAAACAGTTGAAAATCATTTTCAAACGTCTAAGTCCTGCATGAGTTTCTGGCTGTGGTAGGTAAACTAAGCCATTGTGACAACATGACATGAAATGATTATAAATTCGGCATGTAAATGGAGTGACCCACAATGCATGCATTCTTCCTTCATCAAGGCTATATTAAGTGAATCTATAGCATTCTCAAGTACTAATGTTCTTCTGAACGCTGGGCTATTGTCAACGTCATTCTGTCAAGCAATGTTATTGGTTTCACAAAGAGCTCTTCTTCTGTTGCATTGGTCCTGAAGACCACCCCTCTTCTACAGGGTTGCCCCCTTACATTCATATTACAACTACACAATAAAATAAATAATGTAAACACAAAGATTATAAAGGCTATTAGCAAAACAATATACACATAATTTTTAATATTGTTCAAACACAAAAAACTATGAAGGCTATTACCAAAAATCTATACACATAATCTTTAATACTGTTAAAATATTTGGTAAATGTTTGGGTTCGCAAACCCAGCTAGATATTAGTATGGATCATTCATAAACATGTCCTAAGGCTATTTTCATTAAAAATATTTTTTGTCGGAAAGTTATTTTTTATCAATTTTTAGTTGGGTAAAAAATTCAGCGCGCAGTAGCAAGTTGTGCTACGATTACCTGCTTCTGCGGAGTGATACAGTGACGTCAGTTGGTGTTTAGGAATCTAAACTTTGTTAAATACGTAGATGACCCAACCCCAATGGAATGCGTATACAATGAATCAAAAACATGTCCTGAAGGTATATTGATAACTGTTATGGTACTTGCATATTATACGGAGGTTACTATTGTACATAGTCAGGTATTTAAATATGGTAAAAATGCACATTACCAACCTCCAATGTAATGCGTATAAAATGAATTAAAAACATGTCCTAAATCTATTACGATAATTATTATTTTTGTTATTGCCACGGAAGGTTAGTTTTATATAAATATATTGAAATATACCTGTGAATTATCCAGTCAGGATGGATTTGATTGTAATTTTATACAAACCAAAACAAATGTACGCATCTAAGGCTAGAATAGAGATCCCATGACGTCACCTGGCAAAGACGTATTACTGTGCTGAAGTAGACCTCTAATTAGGTAATATATTATTATATTACAACCAAATCTATCATGACTGGACACTTTACAGGTATATTTTCATATAGGTATATAGTAATGTACAAAACTACAATCAAATCTATCCGAACTGGAGAGTTTATAGGTATATTTTATTATACGTATACGTAGTACGGCGCGCCGTTGATACTTCTTACTACTCTGCACTGAATGTTTTACCAACTTTAGTTTGATAAAAATAAACTTACCTGTAAAAATAATTGTTACGCATATGGACTTAAGACATGTTTTATTAATCACTTAAACAATAGTTTATGACTATCCGAACTTTAAATTTAGTAAATTTGTTAAAACTTGCTGAGACAGAAAGTTTCGATCGCTTTGTGCCGATCTTCATCAGTGTCTTCTCCTTTTAGGTGTTGGGTCAAGCGGTGACGGTTTTAAAGGTAGGTTTTTAATAGTATCAAAGAGTATGTGTGATTTGTGTTGTGTTTGTTCGTATATGTTTGTATTTTGAGTTTTTGTGTGTCTGTAAATTCATATTGTTCTAGTGTGTTGAGATGTGAAGAAAGAATTGTTAGATATTTGTAGATCCATAGGCAGAGGCTTGTTGTATTAAGCTGTACAGTTAGTTGAAAAGATAAGCGGGTTTTTCAAATGAATAGAAAGTTCTAAACTGGGAATGGAAACAATAGACGAGATGCAAGGTAGAATGCTAAGAATAACCCAGAGTCCGAAAGTAGTCTTTTGTCGGAGGAATTCCCAAGTTGAATTTTTCCAAATTGATCGAGTGCAGAGAAGATAGAAAAAAGGGAAGCGATTGAGGGAGACAGGATCTAAGAGTCGAAAATGGAGTTGAGTTTTGGACGTTGAGGTGGACAGTCAAGTTAAGGCGGTCGAGGAAACGAAGGAGGATTGCATTTTTGTGCAGTCGAAGAGTTGTCCAACCCTGGGAGCCAGAATAGATGACAGGATTGAAGAGGAACCCCATGGATCACCAGGAGATTACCGAGGAACAGTGAAGATCACCCAAGCTACTAAACGCAAATTTAAGTACAAGTTAATTATAATTATTGTTTTATTTAAAATGTAAATTTTTGTAAAATATGAGTAGGAAAGCCAACAAATTAAAATTTTGAAACGGGCATAATTACCAGTTATATAATACAAGTCACAACACAGTAGCTTCACCCCTAGAGATAAACATTCAACATAGATTGTGTCTAGAAGATTTAAGACATTTGGAATTGTAAAACCGTCTTCTTGTTGTGTTACCGTTGAAGCCAGCTAGAAAACTTGTGAAAGTATTTAAATGTAGATTAATATTAAACTTCCAGTAAAGATAAGAATCAAATCATTTTGTTTTTGTTGTTGTTCCATCCAGAAATCTTTGTTTAGTTGTAATTTGCTTAGAATACAAATTTGGCTCCTAACAAATTATTTGAAAGGAATATTTAATATTATTAACAATAAAAATTAATTATTATTTTTATAATTCTCTTCTTGAGTCTCTTTTTTAATGTGAGTGCGTTTATGTAATTATATATATATATATATATATATATATATATATATATATATATATATATAATATATTTTCTCGTTTAATAATTAAAAACAACATAGGTTATTTAAATACAAGAATATTTATTAATT
>JBAIZL010000001.1:362547545-362675045 GCA_036971475.1 Prosapia bicincta
ATAGTGCATAATCATATTAACTAATTTATATGGTTCTAAAACCATAACAATTAAACTAACAATTATATGGTTAAACAAACAATTATGGTTCTAAAATAAATAATAGGTTTGTTTTCAAAATTTCATATCTAGTGAAGAAATTGCTTAGAGTAGGCCTTCTTTTAAAAATGTAATATTTTAGGATAGTGCATAATCATATTAACTAAATTATATGGTTCTAAAACCATAACAATTAAACTAACAATTATATGGTTAAACAAACAATTATGGTTCTAAAATAAATAATAGGTTTGTTTTCAAAATTTCGTATCTAGTGAAGAAATTGCTTAGAGTAGGCATACTTTTAAAAATGTAATATTTTAGGATAGTGCATAATCATATTAACTAAATTATATGGTTCTAAAACCATAACAATTAAACTAACAATTATATGGTTAAACAAACAATTATGGTTCTAAAATAAATAATAGGTTTGTTTTCAAAATTTCATATCTAGTGAAGAAATTACTTAGAGTAGGCCTACTTTTAAAAATGTAATATTGAGACGAATTTTATTATTCAGTAAGATGTCTATATCCAATGGACGGAAGATTGAAATTGTTTTGGTGTTTGTTACACTTGAGGACTCATACTAGAAAGTTATCAAACATAGTGAGTCAGATTAAAAATTGTATGATAATAGTAAATTTTATGAAAAAGTTTTCATCTGACCCTCACACAAACACATTAACTACATACACACTCTTACTGACCCGGACCGACGGCCTACCTGCTACCGAAGGCTTTCCTAAGAGTAGCCTACTAGTCCTTAGTCTACTTAACAAAAATGTTTAAACTGTTATACTATGGTAATTCCTAATCCACATAGTATTCTTTGTAAATAGAGGCCAAACATGAACATAACTATGTCACGCCTAAACATAATATAAAATACAACAGTTTACCAAGGAATAATATGTAGAGTCTAAAAATTACCTGGACCTTACATTTTTAAAGAAAACCGTATGGGGGATGTAGGCGGTCGCCATAAAGATCCAGCCTGCTCAGAAAAAAAGAGAGGGATAGACGCAAATCCCCTGAACAAATTAATTTTGTCACCTCTGAGATTATGTGTAAGATTTAGGACTCCAGAGAGACGGCCATTCTTTTGTCAGTTAGGAATAAATGAAAAATTTCAATTAGGAAAGCTTTTTTTAGTAAAGTGTATAATTATTTTTATTCAGATTAATAATCGCCTAGATATATTATGAGAAACCCGAATCATTAGAAATAAAAAAAGGAAATGAGTTTTAAAAGGCACAAACAAAATGGAATCAAATACATCGGATGGGGAGCATATTAAACTACAGCAGTAAATTAATTTCAACCAAATAAGAGGTTGTACGAGTAGAACATTTTCAGATTTATAGTAATAAGAAAAAACTGGAGTACGTAATTAGCAGACGACGAAAAACACTAATAATTCTACTATTCTACGAACTCCACCTTGAGACTATTTTTTTGAAGAAAATTTATTACTAACCATACTTATAAATTATCATTTTTTATGATACCAGATTCGCATATAAACTGCTAAACCGCCACGATGTTCTAACAATAGTCCTAACAATGAAGGCTGTATTTTTCCTCCTCGTAGCGCTTGCTGTGGTTTTAGCTGTAAGTTGAATTTTGAAATTTAATTTGTTTTATGTTTTCGTAAAACAAGCAGCTTTAATCATATCACATTTTGAACTGCCACACAATTTTCCTATACCAAAATCTATACTGAGTCTTGTATCATATATCCTACTTGCAGTTTTTGAAATTGCTTTCCTGGGTAGCGTTTGGACACTAGCTATATTTTATATTTACCCTATATAATAGGGGTATGGAGTTATAGCTTCAGTCGAGTGATAGTAGATCTTAATTTAGATCAAGTCCACGAATACGACTCTCCCCAAGCAATTCCATATTGTTCGATCCCAGTACCAGTGAATAATTTTGTACTTTCCTGAGTTCTGCCTAATTTCATCTACCTCCTGTATTATTAATTTTACAAGGGGTATACCACATAGGATGAAGGCGGGTAACCCTAAAACTAAAAAATACAAGAAAATAAAATTTGCTTTTGATACACCAAAAAAAGCACGTGTTTTATCCAAAAATGAAAAAAAAATTAAATATAGAATATATTAGAATATATTAATTGATAATAATTTTCAGAAATTATAATGTGCTAAAGAGACCTCCCTGTGCTTAAAGAAATAGTATAACAAAATTTTACGACTCAACGTAGGTGCCAAGCGCAGGTTCATATGTGAGGTTTACCTCAATGAGTTCTTGAGGTTCACAATGAATTCATTAAAATTATTATTTCCTATGTGTTTCTTCCCTTTTAAAAGAGTAAATCATTTTTGAAATATAAATTTATAATACAGTAATTTTACGATAATATATTTTTCTATCTAATACCTCCACATTCTTGATGTGTTTATTTTTCTATATTTTTCTGACTTTTTTCCTATTTTAAATCTTATGAGTGCGTTTTAGTCTGAAAATTCACTTTGAGTAAAAACTAGTGGTTCTCTACATTGCAAATAATCATATTGTTGAATTCGCCTGTTTTGATAATTCCTCCTTTAACTCCCCAACCCTTTCTCTCTCTCTCTCTCTCTCTTCACACTCTCTCTCTCTCTCTCTCTCTCTCTCTATATATATATATATATATATATATATATATATATATATATCTTGTACAGATTTTAAATCGTTAATAAATACAATTTTATTCATCCAATTAAGTTCAAATACATTTTTTTAAACCTGTAGTGGATTACAATTGAGTTAATACAGTTTTTTCAAATATTTATTCATTAATTACATTTTAAAACGTTGATGTCTATACTTAAAATCCAGTACTTTGGCAATAAGCCAACTTTTCTAGAACTGGATATTTATTATCTAAAGATGTATATAAAGTTATTAGAGAGAGGTTCCTTGCAATAATGAAGCATTACAAGTGATGCATAGAATAAAAAATTATATACCACCATCAGCTTCATAAATTAGAAAAGAAAAAAAAGTAAACGAATAAATAGTAACAAACAAGAATAATAGTAACGCCATATAATTTATAGAGGAAATGGAAAACGGCAAGAAAATTCGCTTTCTATTTTGCCACTTAACATTGTGATTTTGTCATATGTATATACATATTTATATTAATCAAGGTTATATAATAGAAAGTACTAAAATAATGTTTATATATATATATATATATATATATATATATATATATATATATATATATATATATTACATGTTGTTTATCGTTAAAATTTTAAATAACAAATCTAGTTGAGAATCTTATAAAGGGCAATACTAAAAGTGTCAACACATACATCCGTAGTAAAACATTGTATGAACTTCATTTTCGTAAAAGATATTTGTCAATTCTTTTAAACATATTTCGCCGTTATTAATACCTTAGGAATTATTATACCTTATAACTACCTATACCTTTTTTTAAATTACGGCAGCACTTGATTTTGCTTTAGGTGTCCCTTTCTGAGGTTTGTTATATTTATTCCAATTTTCATTATACTTAACCCTACATATTTAAAATAAGTGGTAATATCTTTTAATAATATATACAGTACATTTATTTCAGTTAACAGTGATTGGAAATAAGTTATTTAATTTGGAGTATTTATTGTGATAGATTTATTTAATGTAGTTTATTTTACAGTATTACTATACTGTTTATCTGTGTATGATAAAATTAGTTATCAATTTCGTACATGTATTAAATCCATACGGATGGTTGTACATTTAATTTTAAAAAGTCATTAGCTCCATTATAAAGATAAAGTTGTATTCTTTATACGCAGGTTCAGGCTGCTTCTGCCAAAATAGAAAGCTTCAGGAACGAAGATGCCGAGTTAATGGAAAATCGTCTACGTATTCGTCGAGACGATGGTGGCGATGGTGACAGAGATGAGACATTTAAACAGGAAACGAAACCGACAAAGCCAACACTAAGACCAAGACCGACAAAGGCATCGGAACCAACGAAACCGGCAAATGAAAAGGAACCAACAAAACCAACAAGGCCAACAAAACCAACAACTAGACCGACACCCTAGACAACACCTACAACACCGAAACCCGACGAAGACTAAATTAAAGTCTAACATTACATTTTGCTATCATTGTTATCACAGACAATTACAAAAGAAATGTGTTTTTAAAGTTCAATTTAATAAATTTACAACAATGTGATAATTTTCTTAATGTTTTCTTCTGATATGTTTTTTAAATAAATAAAAATAATAAAAAAATTTGAAAAGATAAGTAAAAATGCATCGGAAGGGAATGAAGGATGCAGAGATAAGTAGATTATTATTTTCCATCAGGGCAGGGCTATTTTCTTGTAATCTGGGTCAATGGAAGCCAATGGTGGGATTCAGGATTGATTTCCCATATAACAAGCTATTAACGTTTTTTCCACACACACACACACACACACACACACACACACACACACACACACACACACACACACACACACACACACACACACACACACACACACACACACACACACACACACACACACACACACACACATACACACACACACACACACACACACACACACACACACACACACACACACACACACACACACACACACACACACACACACACACACACACACACACACACACATATATATATATATATATATCCAGAGGTTATATAAAACGGTGATATTATTACATAGAAAGCACTATGGAGAAACCTGTCAAGAAAGAATCCCTGTCAGTAAAGACCCCTTGTTAGGATTCCATCTTTCTTTTCATGTGACAAACTTGCTAATGTTTATAGAGAACATTTTATGCACAGTACGAAAGAAATATTTCCACGATTTCTGCATAGCAGTCAGTATCCCTTCCATCCTTGTTAGGTATTATACCTCCAATCTGTGAGATGTTTTGAACCACCCTAAACAGTTTTATATAAATCATCATTATAATACGTAAATATTGCAAAAGGTATTTGTTTGAAATACTAATAGACAATAATTCTGTTCTCGTAACATCCAACCGACTGTGGCTGTGAGAAGAGACAGAAAACAAAATGGCGGGCGAAAAATAATAGTTTACCTGTAGCTACTGCAAACTATGTAAAAATTGTTTTACCTTACACCTACTATTTACTATTAAGGGCAGTAACAGAGGGTTTAAGTGATTACCCATTGTAACTGCTTTAGATTAATTATATATTCTATTAAGAAAATTACCTCTTTCTGCTACATAGGTATTCAATCGTATGTCGTTAAAGAATCAAGGGTTCGAGTTAATAATGAATCAAATATTCCGAAACGGTCATAATTACATTCAAACTAATATTTCCACTCATAAGATTTTGAATTTATAAACTTTAATATCTCCATTTCCGGTTCGTTTCTTTTATTGTGAAATATGCTTAAGTTCTTTGATACTTTATAAAACCAACAATCGTCCCTTTCCCATGCCTACCTAATCTCACCAATTTAATAATCCTATTTGGAATTCTAAAATTTCGCTCAAACTGTTACACACCCTTGCTTTATATAACGTTCGTTTTATTTGTTTTCATTGCGTTTTTTCAGGCCTAATAAATGTTGTACAATTTTACTTCAGTACAATACTTGTATTTTTAAATACTGAAGTTTTAGATGTAGATTATTTTTTTATTTATATAAAACTGTTTACTATTATTTATTTTATTTTAAAAGACTTAATGATTTTCTGAAAATATCCTGGAGTAACCCGTAACTCTGCTTTTTACAATTGTTAACAACTTCTTGTCGGTAGAAGCGTTAGTATTGTTAGCCTAACCCCTAGATGACCTTTCAGGATATAAGACCCAAGTCAAATCGCTGCGACCTTCATGTGGAAATGTGGCAGCGCGAGAGAAACACCACTGCTGACTATATTAAAAAATACACAGTTTTACTGACAATCGTTTGTTGTCTTAACTATATAGTTTTTTTACTATAGTTATTGGTTTCTTTAAAAAAAATTAATAATATAGTGTTTAGTGTTTGTGATTTAATGTATGTTTTACAGTATTAAGGGATAAATACTTTTACTAGTTGGAAAATAAATTTGGTAACGTATGATTCTACATATTTTTTTATTTACTCTGATAAGTTTTTTATAAGCATTAGAGTTAGCAGTAAAATATAAGCAATTAAACTTAAATTCTAGAATTTACATATTAAAATAATTATAAACTTGGTTTAAATTTCGTAAGTTTAATTTCCTATAATTCCTAAAGACAGGTAATTGGTTGAACACATCTCGGAATTACAAGAAATGTATTGAGACCATTTGTATTCAATTTATAACTATTTATTCTAATATTAATATTTTTAATTAGAGAAGATATTGAGAATTATTAGTGTTATAATTCTGATACCAGGTTATGTATATAAATATAAAGTGACCCTAAATAAACAATAACAACATACTTATTAATACCCTGAGTCAATCAGACCATTTAATCTTTCAATACAAATGTTTCATCCTGATGTTACTCTCCCATCTGTGTTTGGTTCTTTTAGTCTTCGTTTTACATCCGGTTTCTCTTTCAGAATTCTCTCAGAATTTCTTTCCGAACTCTAGTTGTCAAAGGTTTTTATTTACTAATTTTAAAACTAATTTTAAAGTACTTAAGTAAGTGAATACGTAATTGCTTACTTGCTGTCGCGTTTCAAAACATTCGTTTCTTTTACGAAGCTAACCCTCTACTGGCGGCATCGGTGAGGTGTAAAGGCTCTAACGGAACTGGATTTATGACTGTGGAATAGGGTGGGTTGTTTTGGTTGTGTGTCATATAATAGCAAAGGCTGTTGGCTTCAAAGTGTGTTGGATCATTTAATACGTTTTCTTTATCTGTTGCGTAGTGTTTGTATATTTCACATTTTTCTAAGGTTGTTAGTTTCTTACTTTGTTTTAATGTGTGTAGAACATTTAAATTAGTGTGTAGAACATTTAAATTAGTGTGTATGTCGGTGTGTGTGCGTGTTGGGTGTTTTTTAGATGTTTTACGTAGTTGGATTTAGGGTTTGTTTTTGTTTTTTTGGGTAATGTGTTCTTCGAGGGTTTTTATTTAGTCAAGGAACTTCTGGCTCTCATCGACCTTTCCTTATTACTGTAATAATCAGTGAAATTATCGTTGTTTATATATTTTCAGGTTAGGAGACGAGTTACATAACCTACTTCACAACAGTAAAAGTTCTTCCCTTAAGGCGTTAGTAATTTCAGCCTTGATATAAATATAATCTTTTAGTAATTAACCTAGATATCTTAACAGTATTTCTTTTATCAATACTTTTTATCTATTTAGAAAACAAACACACATATGTGTTGTTAATTGGATATAAAAAAACACAATTAAACAATTATTGAATCAATCACTGAACGAATAATAGGTGAAGGTTATTTATTTGGTACAAAGATACTGAAATAGCCCATTATTTTATAAGTCGGATTTTAGTAATTTTCTTATAAACGTGAATCGAAATATACTGTATTGAACCAAAAACGTTTATAACTTACTCTTAATAAATTTATTCCAAAGTGAATATTTTACAAAATAATTTGTTTATTTATAGTCTTTACATCTACAATTTTAGTAATAACTCTTTTTATAACTAAAAACTGTAAACGTTACCTTTCCTGTGTTACATAATTATTCATTCTAATTAAGGCATTGATAATACGATAGATAAAGTAGGCTACCAATAATAAAATATTTGCTCATTAATATTTGTTGGAAAGTTACAAAGATAAAAAGCCCCGTGGTTTTTTTCACTTGCTATTCAGAGAACCGATATATGAGATAAAGCCGTTAAAAAGGTTGCCTTGGATGAATGTAGTTAATGTTTCAAAACCTATATTACTTGGTTATTACTCTAAGCCTTTATTGTTGTAATTGTATTTTCTTGAAAAATGGTAAAATGTTTCTTGAAACAGAAATACACCCTTAAACACAGAGTTTTTAAAATAATATTATAATTTTGCTTTATATGATCAAATTACTACACACGCTAATTTTATTTTGCAATAACTTAAGGTAATTTTAAATCAAACGTCACCATTGAGCCTATACGTATTTCTTTAAAAAATGTCTGTACTATTTATAAATTAAAATTCGATATATCTTTGTTTAATAGGTTATCTTAAATCTCCGACAATTTTACACTGATTGCTTTGACATGTTGACACAATGTTGCATTCGAATACGTGAAGGTTTTTATAATACTGAATTAATTAATCCTAGATTATGATAGGCTACAGAAGTTGACACAAACAAAAGACGTTTTGTAAAATAATAAATTTATTATCTCAAAGTAAACATTTGTTCCTAATATGATTACTACTAAACAAATAAGAATCTATATTTATTTTGAAACACACGTTCTTAAAAAACATTTCTCCAGGTCTAAATGTATTAGAAAATCATATTAAAAAAAACTTTTTATGTGGTACTTTAATTAGCCCTTAAGGACAGCCCTTAAAGGACAGTCACTTTAAAACAACCACCTCATATTTCGATAAACAATACAAAAAATTGCATGTCAACGATTATTTAAATAAATTTAATATCTGCACAAGAAATCACAAATATAAACACTTAATTATCAAATTAGTTTCGATACCTTATAAATTCATCATCAGTGATACTAGTACAAAACTACATCACGACTGCAATAGTTATTTTGTGTGCAGTTATTTACTTATTTATCACCATAACTCACAAGCAAGTTCAAATATTAATTGATGTTTATTTTGGAAAATAAATATTAATAGACTATACTTTTTAAATACATATTTATTTACGTGATCCATCGGGTAGGTTTTAAGAAAAAATATAATACATTTTGTAAAACGTAAAATCCAAAGTAAATGTATTAGTGTATAGTATTAAAGCAAAATTATAACCTTAGATACATCATTGTAAACAAATCTTAAAATTTAATAGGCTATCACGAGAGAAAAACATGTTATTTAACGACATATCAATTTGTGAAGCCCACAAAGCTCAGTTTTTACTGTAAAGTTTACAAGTGGAATCGCGGTATTTAATTTAATTAATTTCAATTTCATTGTTTATTTTTGCCAAAAAATATTTTCTATTTAGAAATAATGTTTAAAACCTCAAACACACACACACACACATATCAAAACACTGCACACTAATTAGATAGTGTGTGTGTGTGTGTGTGTGTGTGTGTGTGTGTGTGTGTGTGTGTGTGTGTGTGTGTGTGTGTGTGTGTGTGTGTGCATGCGTGCGATCGCGCGCGCGTGATATTAGGGTGACTTGTTATTGCGATTAGATGTATGCCTAGATCAATGACGAATAAAAAATATGTGTTCACTACTCACATGTAGAGACTAAAAAACAGACCCGTACAGTAAAAGGACGCTATTTTCCCATTAACATATGGAGAAGTACCAAATCAGACCTTTAATAATGGCAAAAGTGAAACATTTATAAGTAGTAACACTTTTTTAACTAAAGAACACCTTTCATTTTGTAATTCTAACATTCATGAAGCATGGGATCTTTATTTTCTATCACAATTGTTCTATGAAATTAGAGTTTAGTGTATTTTCCTAAATATCAAAGAAATTTAAAAATCTTTAAAATAAAAATAATACTGATCATGACGAAATAAATTGTTATTAAAAATTCAAAACTTCTGCAGTAGAATAAGTATCGAATATTAGATTAGGCCCTAAATTTAATTTATAGACAGACATCACTGTATGAATACGATATTTACAATCTGTTAAAGCTTATTTTTAGTTATATAATAAATCGTGACGTAACAGAGCAAATAATATCTAGCAACTTTAATAAGAATTTCCTAAACCTTTCTTAAAGCTAGTATTACGCTTCAGCTACTGACGTTGAATATGACCTCATTTTCACAATTTGAAAACAACGCAAATAATCTTTGACCTTTGCGATCTATAATTATTTACGTCAAATCGCTAAAACAATATTATTAATAATAGGAGTTATGATGCATTTGCTGATAATATAGTGACACTGCATAGGTTTACTCAGTTTTACATATTTTTATTTTAATGTTTTTCGTATCTGTTCTTAAAGTAGGATAAAATATGAAATATAATTAACTTTGAAAACAGTAAAATATAATTTTCCCCGCATACATGGATTTTATTCTTCTTGTATAATAGACCAAATAATAAAAATGCATGAAACTCTACACATTTCTAAAGATTTCAACATCGCACGCCAGTAGTTCCAGGCTTGATTGAGGAATTTTAATATTAACCTAAAAATTGCCCCAATATCCTCACTCTCACAGCTTTTTACAAAAGCCTCTTTTATAACCCTTGCACCGTGAACTCCTTAAATAGGATTGCCAAAGGGCTTAGCAATCGTAAATCGGTCTCACTCCCTACATTAAAGCTTTCAAAATCTAATAACCTTTTGGAATATTCCTCAAGAAGAAAAAAAACAAGAATTAAAAGAATGAAAATCTGTATTTCAAGAAGCACTGAATGGTAGTTTTGTACGAAATGCAGTTTGTGATCCGTTAGAAAATAGTACGGTTATGGAAAGTGATAGTGATTGTAATAGTAGGTCTATTAGCAGGCTTTTGAATTTAAACAAGACATATTTAATGAAGTAATTATTTTAGTTGCGGAGCACAGTAGTAAAAGTTGAAGTGATTATGAATAGTTAACTACACTGTTTTTTGAAGAGTTTAATTTCAGCAAACGAATTATTTTGGAGAGAAAGAAGAAAGAATATTTGAACCACACGATGAACAAAAGTAGGCCCTAATGTTAGCTAAAGGAGTAGTTGAAAAATGGAATATCCAGAACAAGTGAAAGATAAGGATGGTACTAAAGACGTTGGCGGAGACTAAAAGTGGTTCCAATGAATATTTTATAGTGGTTGGAAAATTCCTATTCGAACAATGTTTTAAATTACGCCAAGATTATTTAAAACTGTTTTATTAAGTAGCATGGGGTAACTGACATGTGCAGGAATAGCGGAGTAATAAAAAGTGCACTACTGGCGAACACAAACAAAGCGTTAAACATTTCAGAAGAACTATTACTAAAACTGTCCTAGTGTGAACATACATCAAAATGCGACACTTGAATAATTAATTTCAAGATAGGACGAAGATCAAGTAAAGTGGTCACGAGATTTAGTTAAGTTTCATTGCTAAATTGCAATCTTGATAAAGTATTAAATTCATTATGATTGTATAATTTCATTAGGTTTTTAAAATAAAAAATACATCATTCTTCTTTAGTAACGACAATTTCGTTCATTGTATATTATTCGTATTGGTATATGTTATCATAAAATTTAAACACCTCTGGTAAAATTTTTATTCTCTGTATGGTAGAAATAGATTGATTATAATTAAGCATTATTAATTTAATTCAATTATGTCCAGCATGACCTAAGATTTGTAAAAGAAAAGTTCAATAAGTTGTAGCTGCAAACGCATGAGGGCCAAGCGTTTTTGACCGTAACAGCAGCGACGTCAGGCGCAGAGTGATTTTTCCGTTCTCCAAATAAGCACACATTTGTTAATGCCACTATGCACTGCTGCCAACACTACATTCAAAAGTTCCCATTTTTCTATGCCACAACGCTTGTAAAGTACCCCAAATAAAAAAATATGTGTTTGCATTCAGAATCATAATTTAAAAATAAAAACAAACAAAAATAGTTATTCAACCATTTTTGTTAAAGGAAATTAATGCAGGCACTTCTTTGATATCCTGGTAACTCAAATCGAAATAACAGTGGAGTAAGGAGAAATGAAAGACAATCCATGGAGGAGGTTAACTTTAACAGCTGTTTTCGTATTTAAGTGTTATTTAAAAGACTTGTTTACATCATTACCAAATACAGTTTCTTGTATGTTTAGAAATTTGTATATAATATAATTTATTAAATTATGTGTTTTCATACAACAGCTGTTTTATTACTCCTAGATTTATTACTTTCTATATCGTACGCAATGAATAATATTTAACTGTTTATATTTAGTACTGTGTTATCTAGCTCCGGTCGATGAGACTCGGTTGTATCACAGATTTATAAATTACCAATCAAATATAGGTGTATCAGTCAATAACAGTGGTTCCCAAAGTGTGGGGGTACATGGAACCCAGGCACGATCTTTGGTAGAGGTGCTTCAGAATTAAACGTTAAAAATTTTAAATACGTTGAAATGAATCTGGGCGTAAATTCACGAATCTATCTAGATACGAAACATTTAAAAGCAGGACTTATGCGATGTTGTAGTTAGCAGTAAGATTGTTAAGATAGTTCTTTAAGAGTAGGGAGCTGCTACTCTTTAGGTCTGTTCTGTCTTTAGTTTTTATCCAGTGATTAGATTTGTTTAATAACAATATAGCATTCTTTTGGTAAATCATGTCCATTACCAAAGGCACAGAAGTTCCACTGAAGTGTATGATATAATATTATATAGTCTTCAAGTAGACCCGAAAGATTTGTTTTTGCACGAACATTAAATTTTATATTATTAATATAGATATAGCGCTCCCAATTTTCAGAAAAATCTTTAGAGGCCATTTCGAGAAAAGTTAAAAACACATGCATACGCCAATTTGTGGTTTAATAATACAGGTCACCACTCCAATTTCAGCTGTTTATCATAAGCAACTGGCCACACATCTTTATTCTAACTAAATTCCTTAAATTAGCAATTTGCGACTTTTTCCTAGCGTAATCAACACTTAGACCCTAAAAACCACTATATACTGAACCTATTATAGGAAGCAAATTCCTATAACTCGGGGAATGCATACTTTGAAGGCATCACAGCTTATTGTGGGATTATATAAGAAAATTATTTAGTCCAAAATAAATTTATTTTTTAGTCGTAAGTTAGGAAACACCATCAACCTTCATTTATATTAAATATTATTCTCGTACAGGAATTTTATTTCTTATTCATTTATGTAAAAAAATAATTCATTTAAAATTTTAATTTATTTTTTAATTTTTTTATTTTAAATTTAAAAATATTTTGTGATACGTTTTACTATTTAACGTTACCTAATTCTTAAATCTAGCTTTTAATACGTTTTACATATCAATATTGATACCTGTAAAAATGCTTTAAAAAATCACTTAATAGTCCATCCTTGGCAGGTTAGCCATTTGTTGGCACGCTGATCAGTAGAATCGTCTTCTTCTTCATCCTCAGGGTTGGCTGCTAGGACCGGACACTGGAGTAGGTGGGTTGCGTCTATCCTGGGGTGTTAGCTCAGCGTACAGGCCTCATCTGCCGACGAGGTCTGCCGATGGACTGCCACATGGAGACGTGGCTAGGGGTAGTTCTGAAGGCAGCTACCGCTAAATCTCCAGGCAAGTTTCAGGGCATGGGAGAGTCTATCAGCTTAGCCCAATTCGTCCCTATGCTGGCTGGCCTGTTGCATCTCCTGGTCCAGTTGTTTTCTTGATTAGGGTCTTTGCAGAAGAGTGAGCGCAAGTGGGTTGCTGGAGAGCAGTGTAGTTTTTGGCGAGAACATCGGCCTTTTTGTTCCCTTCCGCGCCAACACAGCTTGGGGTCCACTACAGGTGTAAGATCCAGCTACCTTCTATTCAGTTGGAGACTCTCAATCGGTATGCAGTTGTTTTCTTGTAATCGGTATACTTGCTGTTTGAGAGTGCAATTATCGCAGCCCGGCAGTCTATCAGGCTTTTTGGTTATGTTCCAAGTTTTCTAGCCTTTATACTCCCTCATGTATTGCAGCGATTCTTCGTCATAATTCGTGGGAGGCGCCCCCACTGCTATGGAGCTTTGGAGACTAATCCAGCTCCGGTATTCCCTGTTCCCGGCGTGGATGGACCGTCACTGTTTATGCGGAGCCACTCTGGTTCTGGATATTTGACGTTGATCGTCTCTAGAGCAGCTATCCTCTGCTCGACGTCCGATGACATATGTTTTGGAGTAGAGTGGTTTTCCAGGCGTAGTCTGAAGTTGGCGAAAAGCTGGCTGTTTCTCCCACCTGGGGGAACAATTCGGCATCTCCAAGCACGATGTTGTATTTTTCCCTAACAGAGTGGGGCACAGTCAATAGCGTGATTTGGGTTTTTAGACTGAGCGCTGCTCATTTATAATCCTCACATGGTCGGCGCACTGGCGGCGAATTTCTTTTGCTCATTCAGTGTTATCTAGGGAACACGTGTGGTTCCCTAGGGAATACATTGTTCTGCAAGCTTTAAAGCTGGCCAAATGTCAACATGTCATCTCCAGTTTAGTTATATGCTGACGCTACTTATTGTCCCTTAAGTTATCGGTTTTTTAATATCCCTTACATAGCATTTCTTCACCAATAAGATATGGCTTTAGATCGTAAGACTGAGGTGTCCTGTTTACCCTCTCCCTTCTTCATTATGAATAATTTAGCTGTTTTCAATTCAATGCTTCTAACTCCTGTTGGTCCTCTTAAACGATTTCTTCCTATCATTCGATTTTCTCAGATTTCTTCCTATCATTCGATTTTCTCAGATTTCTTCCGCTCATCACAATGAAATGTAATAGTATTTCGACGTGAAAATTGGCGTTTGACACAATTAAACACGGCCTTTGTTACTGGGCAACTAACGTCACGTCTCTCTCAAATTGAGAAAGGTGTTACAACTATATAAACCGTTTGACATTACATTTGACTATCCTGTTGTAGGTTACTAACCTTACACTTTTCTTTTACGTTTTATGCTGAAAAAAATTTCGTTATTTTAAAAAAAATTTCAAAACTAAAATTGTTTAAATTTCAATTTTTTTTTATAGTGTGTATGTATGTGTGTGTGTGTGTATGTTATTATATATATTTTAATGTTAAGTAACTGTGTTACTTTTTTAAATAAAAATCACGTGTTAAAAATTCTCAACAACGTTCTATTGAATTAAATATGAATTGTAGCACCCGTGCTGCCATCTGTATTAGAGAAAGCTTTAGCTCACTGTGTTCAGGCAATGGAATACAGACCTTTTGTAATCTTGTTTATTAAAATTATTATGTACCTCAGCATGCTGGTTTAAGTATACTATAGATGTATCCTACTAATAACAAAACTCTAACTGAAACACTGTTCCTTAATTAATTATTTAAATTAAATACAACCTAAATTGAATATCAACTCATTTTTCATCACTAGAGGTTTCAACGTCTGTGTGATCCAAGCGAAAAAAGTTGTATAACAGTACAGGTAAAATGGTTCCAATTGCTGATGAAATTGGCCAATCTAAGATTTTGAAATATATGTATGTATATATATATATATATATATATATATATATATATATATATATATATATATATATATATAGAGAGAGAGAGAGAGAGAGAGAGAGAGAGACAGACAGACAGACAGACAGACAGAGACAGACAGACAGACAGAAACAGAGACCAGAATGGAAACTGATGCTAAATACTCTTGCATTAAGTAATTTAGAAATGTAGGCTATCTATCTTAAACAAAAATCAAGTTTTTAAAAACTCATGTTCTTAAACATTTATGTTTTAAAACTAAAAATAAAAGTTGATTTAAACAAATACTAGGCTATAGGATATAGGTTCCTTAATAACATGAAATAATAAGGCATTTCAAAACAATGTTTTGTAAGCTACATACGTTTGTATTTTAATCCGAAAACGGCAGTTATGATTCCCCTGCCTACATTTTTTTACAAGCCCTATGATATAATAAGCAAACCGTAGTTGACTAATGACAGCGGCGCATCCAGAATTTCGTTAATGACGTCCAAGGACATCATCAACAGGGGGGATATCAACTTTGTTGTAATAAACCCCCAAATCAGTGAAGCTACTTCAATGCATCCTACTTTATTTCACTTCAGGGCGCAAACTCAACAACTGCGTATTATTATAGATATTGCTGAAGCTTATTATTATTGATGCATTTAAATATTATTAGGATTTTAGTTTCCCAATTAATACTTCTAGTACTTCAGGCACAAATAAAACTAAATTGTATTAATAACACTTATTTATTGGTACAACTTTGTAGTTAAATTTATATACGGCGCATGCGCACTGTACGTCTTCCAATGAAGGACGACACTCGTAATTTCTTTTTCATTATAGGGATGGCCAAGGGAGGGCCAAGGCCATTTGGCAATTCCTTTCAGTACGGCACTGGCTAGTGATACAAACATTTGTAAAATATTTAAATAGCGTTAAATGTTGTAGAAAAGGCGTGGTCTTTCAGTTTAGATGATATAGGCCTACGTGTATTCATGACGGACTTATACTCAGGCGTACTCCATTGAAGTGATAGACAAGAGTTCACCTTCCATTATAATGAAACTACTACCCATTCAACTGCCTTCAAACTCGTAGCTCCCGCATCGGATGGCCAAGGTTATACCGAACACAGAGAACATGATGTTACGATCACGTGGTACCAGTATGTAGTAGTGTAAAGACCTTAGTCGAAGGTCTATACTGGTAGCAAACAATTTAAAATGATCACATAAAACAGTTAAAAATTCACTATCAAAAAAAATAAAGAAAATTAATTTAGACTTCGCATTTTACTACCAATTTTCTAAAAATAATTCTCAAGCTTTATAGATTTCTTGAACAATTAGTTTCGTCAGCTGAATAAATCAATGGCTTTACTAAGATAAACGTAAAATAAGGACGACATAAGCAAACTGTTAATCTTACGGCTGGGATATTTTCTTGGCGATTTGTGGTTTTTTTGGAAAAATGTCAGTCGATACTGTTTCTTCAGAAGAGTGCTGAATTCTAGAGGTCTTCTGAAGGTCCTAGATGTCTGAAAAAAGCTGGGCAGCGCATACTTTGTATGAAGCGAGAACGTCCGAGAAGGAATCTAGAGTAATACGTCAATCGATTGTTCCTTGGGTAGGAGAAATGTTGAGATTCAGACGTAGGCCTATATTGCCATTGTTGCCAACGTTTATCCGTTGCACTAGCCGTTTAGAATAATCGAAATTATTGTTAATTTTCTATAGAAAATAACTACTTAAGAACATCATGAATATATAAAATATACAAAATATATTTTTAAAGTTGCACTTCATCCAAACAATAATTAATTACTACTTGCTTCTTAAGCAATTTCACAAATAGAAATGTTCTTGTTCATTTCTAAAAATTTGCCTAGTCTAAATAAACAAAACATTTTAACTGTCGTAAACCTTTTTAAAAATTGTATTTTTAAAGATAATTTTTTAACTAACTAAATTTAATCTTATGCATATATATATATATATATATATATATATATATATATATATATATATATATATATATATATCTACTTGCGATCGCGAGATTGAAATCGCCTAAAAAATCATCAATGACAAAAATTTAAATTCTTCTACTATACTACAATATTACGTTACAACTCACTTTCACTTCTGGCCAAACTGTCAAATATTCTCTGAATGTAGGCTTATAGCAAAGAATAGTAGTTAAAACCAGTTTCACTTCAGTTTAACAGTCGCCGCACGAGGCAGGACTAGAAAAATTCCTTGTAAATCGTGTCCGATGCCAGACCGAAGACGCAATTAATATACCAGCAGGGGGTATTTCGTCATTAAGCTGACATGTGAACTTAGCCGATACGATGTTCAGTGTGTAAAGATATACAGTTATATTAGACGTTTCATGTTTTATTAGACTGTATATGTTGCATTCAACAACAAAATAAAAGTGAACAATTTATTTCGTGCTAGTAAGTATTTATAACTTTAAAATATTAACCATATTGTAAATGTCAACCCTATTGTAAATACCAGCCTTAATAGGTTTGTTTATAATTAAATTTGTGTAAGAGCTGTGTTATAATTATTAAGTATTTGTATTTTCAACATTCAAAATAAAAATAAAATTTGAAGCAAACTACTTTGAGAGTTTCTCAATTTCATTGTCATCATATTCAGGAGCTGTGTTTGGTTGAAAATTACTAATGGACTTGTTGAAATGGTTACAATAATTAATATATAGCTTACAGTAAAATGTAGCCTAATTGTACACTACTATAATTAAAATGTGCTTATTTCCTTTTAATACACATATAGGGCCTACCTGGTTTGTCATAGTAAAATTATTTCTTATTTTCATTGTGCTACCATATTTTCATGCTCTACTAACCATGTATTTCAGCACTATCAATTTTAAGATAAAATACAATGCTGTAGCTTACTCTTCGGAATATTCATAAATTAATTTTTTTTAAGCACTGTTCTTACACACACACACACACACACACACACACACACACACACACACACACACACACACACACACACACACACACACACACACACACACACACACACACTCACAAACACAAACACACTCACGCACGCGCGCGCGCGCACACACACACACACACACACAAACTCTCTCTCACACACACATGCGCGCGCGCGCACACAAACTCTCACACACAAACTCTCTCTCTCTCGCTCTCTCTCTTTCTCACACACACACACACACACACACACACACACACACACACACACACACACACACACTCAAACTCACACACACACACACACACACATACACACACAAACTCTCTTACACACACATACACACGCGCACGCGTGTACGCACAAACTCTCACACTAACACTTACACACAAACTCTGTCACACACACACACACACACACACACACACACACACACACACACACACACACATATATATATATATATATATATATATATATATATATATATACATATATATATATATATATATATATATATATATATATATATATATATACTGTATATATAATATGTACAGTAATCCCTCGTTAATCGTGGGGGTTACTTGGTTACGTTCGTCAAACTTACCGCGTCAGATTCAAGGCCTGCTTGAAGGGTTTTGGTGGAACCTTAGGTGAGAGAATCTTACTATGACCTTACACTATGTTACTTCCACTTGTTTCCGCAGCTGAAATAACATCTTAGGGGAAGACCCTTCGCAAGCGAGGGGGATTTGAAGCAAGAAGTAGAAAGATGACTAACCGGTATGGCTTCAAAACGGTATGACGCTGAACTGAAAAAACTGTAACCTGAGTATCAAAAATGTATTGAAAAACAAGGCGACTAAGGGAAAAATTGAGTTTCTTAATTTTATTTTCAAAATATATATCATTTTTGATATTTTTTTCACAAAAAAGCGTTACAAAATGAGCCTCAAAAAATGGTGGCTGCTAAATTCTTCATTCCAACTACGTTGGACGGAAAAATATTCATCTCTGGACAAAATTTATATAGTTATGTTAACGTTGTAACAGAATAGTTAAAACAACAAATATTAATAAATATATAAATACTGATTTACAATAAATAACGCTATTCTAATGTATAAGTGTGAATTTAATTAACATTTTCCGTACAGTTGGGTGTACGATAAATGTACAAACGCATTGGTGCATTGCAAAACGCCCTCTTCCTAGCTCCTGATAATACTCGTATTGGGCCTCTGTCACAATAAGGATATACGAAGACCGTCTTTAATGTTCCATTCCGCCTGATTCTCTCACTCTCTCTTTCTACTCTCTCTCTCTCTCCCTCTCTCTATATATAAGGTGACAAAATATATTGATTAAAAAACATAGTTGATCATCAACGAATAGTTCGTCTTTGGTTAACTTGTTATCCTTAACTTAAAGTTAAGAAAACCCCAAGATTTAATCTACGTTGAAGAAACGGGGGCTTTAATAATACTAGTGTTCATACGAAAAAAGCAGTTAACTCAATAACTTCAGAGTCTTTAGTCTTGGAAGGTATTGCAAAATAAAACCCAATAGGAAGTGTGATCCGAGAAACGTAAGCAATGCAAGTGTGCTCCTAGGTGACAAATAAAATTAAGAGGAGCTTCTATTAATCTCATTTCATCCACCACCTGTTTCTTTCTTTTTGTTGAACGGACTATACTATGCCTATTTGTCACGGTCAGTGAGCGTACAGCTTATTGTTTATAATCGTTAAGGAATGATATATGAATGAACGGTTCTTATTGAATCATTCTTTGTTTGTACTCTGTCTAGTTGGCACATTCAGCCGGCGTTAACCAGTAAGTGTATTTGTTAGAGCTGTAGTTAATTTTATAAAATAATAAAATCTGTACAAAACTGACCAAAACCTTTTTTTATTTAGCATTTTTTAATATATATATATTTTTTTAATATACTCGATTCTCTGTCTTTCTCTCTCTGTCTCTCTCTCTCTCTCTCTCTCTCTGTGCTCTCTTTCTAATACTGTATAATATATATTATGTATTCTGCATTATAGAATTGTATTTCGTACATTTCATATTATTAAATAATTTAAAACTTTGAAAATAAAAGTCTTCAAATAAACATTCAACATCGGAATAAAATCGTACGAAAATCGTAAGAAAATCATGTAACACAGAAGAGTGATTTATTTAAAACAATTAACTTTTTATTCACGTATTAAGTTTAAATTAGTATTAAGTTACAACAATACTTTGCCATTGTTATTAATACAAGGTTTTAGTTTTCCCTTCATTCCTCACTTTAAAATAGGTGATTCGTTTTATCAAATTTAACATTAATAAAATCAAACATCCACAAATATGAAATTGCCAAAAATTTTAATAAAAAGTAAATAAAATAATTCGAAATTCGTAAATAAATTTTAATACAATTTGTTTTTCAAGGTAAATACAATGTCTAAAATATATTACAATTAAGAGAATGTTAAAAATGTATCAAGACATTTTTCATCATTTTTTTTACTTTTCAGCTATATCTTCTTTACGAATATATGCTATGGTAGGTTATATGTTAACAAATTAACCATTAGTTTATAAAATCCCCAACATGTAATAGGGAATGTAATATATTGTATTATTTTGTGAACAATGTAAAACTGTATGAAGAGAACAAGTTTGTATTGCATTAGGAAATAGCTATAAAAGCAACTCGTTGAATTAGATTTAGTCTTGAAAAATAATAAAGTATAATAATGTAGTTTATATACAAGTAAACTTAATGTGTGTATTTTTATTAAATTCTATGTTAACTGTTTACGTTTAGCAGTATTATAGCATAATACAGTAGGAAATAGTGGTCTGGCATAGTTTTACTATTTTATTAACCAAATACATTCCAACCGGATATAGTCGTTATGCTACTTTATATATTATATAAAGATATAACTGGTGCAGATAAAATTAGTAATACAATGTTAACAAAGGTTATTTTTTTTGTCACAACCAAATCCATCCTAATAGAATACTTTGTGTCAATATTACAATGTTGTACAAACTGCTCTATTTTATAAATATCACTATTTAAGAAATTCCGTAAAATTTAAGAACATATTAGGCTACATTTATCATTATGTGTATTGGAAATTTTATAAACTAACCAGAAAATGTGATAAACATCCTTCCATTTCTATCGAGAAAACTAAAGGAGATGAAAGAAATATAATATTTCTAAATAGACATATGTTACATTTATCAACGGAGAAGCAGTTGGGAAAAGTCGTTCTTACTGTAAGGAACTCTCCAAGTTATTGTTTATACAAAAACTATCATTGGGATTTTTTATTATTATTATTTTTTATAAATAAACTGGTTTTAAAAACAGTTTATGTAAATAAATTGAGAATATTTATACATTTTTATGGTTTAAAAAACAGCTACTTATTACTCGTACGTTGTTCCATTAAATCTCAGCCTTTATATTAAAAATATATAACTTCATATGTCACTTTAGCCGAAAGCTATAGACCTCATTATATTTTTACTTTATTTTCCTGTATGTAGTATTACTTTTAATTCACATTTATAAAAAATCATTCAACCCTAATTTATATTTATTATACTGAAAATCACATGAGTTACAAAGTTAACCAATAGGGGTATTCTACAATAACAAGCCACGTAAGAGATTAGAAGGATTTCATTAGAAGGTATAATTCAAGAAACCTAAGCACATATTAAACAAAGCGTAAGACAATCAGCAATAGGGAACTTGAGGTTATTACGAAATCCATCTAATAGAGGAATAATTAAAGTGGAGATGAAAATATAAAATAAAAAAACCTATACAGAAAAAACTACCTAAAATATGGAAGAAATAAAAGGAAATAAAATTTGAAAAGTGGGAAAAGGTATTTTGTATTTAATAGAGAAGTCAAAATAAGTGTACTCGTATTACAAAAAATCTTAAAATGAGAATGTTCTTGTTAAGAAGTTGAATAGCGTATAGGGGGAGCTAAAATCTCAGAATCTCAAAAAAATATGTATAGGTGAAAATCTAAATGAAAGAACTATAGATCGATATAATACAGTTTCAATGTATTAGAAAATTAATATCATTAGCTAAAATCAGAAAATATAATAAAATTTATTGAAGGAGTAGGCCTATGTGATTTAAAAAAAAAACGGAATATAATGAAATCGACGTAAATTAGGAAAAAAATCAGATATTTAAAATCATTTTTTGAAAAATATCAATCGGCATGACAAAGAAGAACTAAACCTGAATTGTTTCAATATATATATATATATATATATATATATATATATATATATATATATATATATAAATAAATAATAAAAATATACTGAAAATAAATTTTTCAAGGAGCAGTTAATTAAAAAGCTCTTCCTGAGAAACAGAGTAAATCTTGCATATTCCGATCTATTATATAGATCAAACTATGGATAAAATTTGTTTACCGTAAGAAAGATCTGAAGGAACATTATTAAGATCAAATTGGAGGGAGACATAATACAGAGCTCGTCAAAATTATTTCCCACAATTTGACAAGTTTGTGGATATTATTAAACATATTCCTACGATCACATGTACACTTTAAAATAGCCCAAAACCAAGACGTACAATCATCATTCGTAAAATTTAAAGATGCTTAAGATTTTATCCCTCGGAAACTTTATGGGAAACAGAAAATGACCACACAGGAGAAAATCCAGAGAGAACGTTGTATGAGTTTAAATATGGTGGCAGTTGAAGTGGAAAAGTTGACAAATTAATTTAATAATATATTCTGTGTGAAAGCTTATGTCCCAAAACCTTTGTAACTCCCATTTAGTAACTTTTATCTTTAAGTAGCAGTAAAAGAAAAAATTGAGAAATGAAAATAGCTGAAAAAGGCTGAAGACTAATATTTATAGTACGTTAAGCTTTTAACGAGAGGTTATGGTTGCGTACGATGAAAAGTATCCCAGCTGTTTGATAAAGGAATCTAAGTGTTGGGTATGCAGATATAGAGATTACCTGTGAAAAGTATGTCATCTAATAAACTTTATTTTTTTAATTTTAACACGTTCAGCCAGTTTGACTCTTGTTGCTAGCGAAAAGTAAGTAATATTTTGAATATTGGTGATATGAAAAGTAAAATGTTCTGGTGACGGATGTAGGGGATCATAACATCTAGTGCACGGTATAATTTGCCCTACCCTCTATCGGTGTCGTTAGAGGTGTCTACGCGTTGCACCCCTTTGTAACAATAACACTAGATAAGATTAGGTAATAATATTTTAAATAATAAACCCAATAACCACAAATTAACTTTATTTATTCACCAAGATCATTAAAGATTAGGTAAGTCTAAGAAAAGGTCATAATGATTCCCAGGTGCAGGAAATAGCGAGAAATTACGAAATCGTCCAGGTAGGGTAGCTCAACTAAAGTATAACACATGAACTAAATACAGAAGACCTAAAAAGGATAAAGTCTTAGTTGGAGCTACTATATGGAGCCTATAATGATAAATGTTGAAGAACAGACAATATAATGCAAGTTACAAAGGGACAAGCGAGAAGGAAAAGATGAATGAATTGAGAGAAGGAATTACGGAAAAGATACTGAAGAGCAACAAGAGCTAAATTACTTTTTGTCTACCTTTTTTTAATCCCCAATATTTAAAATAAGGAGAATAATATTAAGCAGAACGCAGTAATCGCTATGGGAGAAAAAGATCTGAGGTCACCACACGCAAAGACCAATTACTGACACATGAATAAATAAAATATGGAGAGAAGGTTATTACGAAAATCTAACAGAGATGACGTGACCGAAAAAACATTTTAACGACAAAGAAGAATATAAACTTGGTCTGGGGATGGAAAACAGCAGAACCAATTTTTAACATATTTTTTTTAATAAAAAAAATTTGTAACTAATTTTTTTTTATAATTCCAACAACCTTTTTAATAAAATATTTCATATCAATGTATTTTAAAAATGTAATGCGTTACATCAAGACTCGGTAAGACAATGCTACCACTCTTGACTGCTATTTTCCCAACGCTCCGAAGAATATTTTAATCAGTGTTTAAAAATCAACAAGGTTCGCAAGACCTAAAACACATGGATCTCTGAATCAGCACCTTAGATTCAGATTATACAAAATATCCTTTATAGGCGTAATTCCAAAAGAGATAAACCGACAATGTTAGAAAAAGTCTAACATCCGTTTTAATTTTCGCGTTCATGGAAACCTGGAAACCGCGTTCAACAAAAACAAGCGTTTGTTTCTACTATAATCTACAGTTGTATTTATTGCTTTAAAAATAAACGTTTCTGCACTACAAAAAAGCTCATTTAATCTTAAGATATCAAGTCCGTTGAGAAGTGCATACACTTCTTCACACTAAGATAATACAATCATCTATAAATTGACTAATTATCTTTCTCCAATTCATTGCTTTAATAAAACAATACAAATCCAAACCAGTTTTTGTTGATTGACTTTCAGAGCACTTTACTTAGTGATAGGATTCTTACTTCCAACAAACCCTCATCCATATAATATATTTAGCAAAATCTTCAACTAAAATATACATGCACGTTACCTAAGACCTTGAAAAATATCTACAGACAAAATTTCTTACCTATTTTTCAGTATTTTTATATTACACTAAAGCTTTAAAAAAGCAATTTCCTCTTTTTCGGTACCATTTTAAGAATAAACATTCATATTGGTTTTGTAGAAATACATTTTTCAAAAATCTAATGATACCAAAATAATATAGGAGTCAACGACTTGAAGCTCATGTGACTTTTGTAATCATTATACACGTGTGTTGATAAGACTTGAACTAAAAAGATAAAAAAATGAATTAAGACAACATCATGTTTATTTCCATTTGCTTATTTCTGTTTAAACTCACTGGATAGATAAAAAAGCTTTAGTTGAACTGGATTACTGCTTATCTGCATTCACTGGATTTAGTATATCTGTTATCCCTCCCTGTTTCTATGCTAAATACCACCAACACTTTTTACTGGTGTGTGTGTGTGTGTGTGTGTGTGTGTGTGTGTGTGTGTGTGTGTGTGTATGTGTGTGTGTGTGTGTTGTGTGTGTATGTGTTGTGTGTGTGTGTGTGTGTGTGTGTGTGTGTGTGTGTGAGTGAGTGAGTGTGTGTGTGTGTTTGTGTGTGTGTGTGTGTGTGTGTGTGTGTGTGTGTGTGTGTGTGTGTGTGTGTGTGTGTGTGTGTGTGTGTGTGTGTGTGTGATTGTGTGTGATTGTGTGTGTGTGTGTGGGTGTGTGCGTGGGTGTGTGCGTGGGTGTGTGGGTGTGTGCGTGTGTGTGTGTGAGTGAGTGTGTGTGGGTGTGTGTGTGTCTAGTGAGTCTGTATCTGTGTCTGTTTCTGTGTGTGTTTCTGTGTTTGTGTATATATATATGTGTGTGTGTGTGTGTTTGTGTCTCTGTGTTTGTGTGTGTGTGTTTATGTGTTAGAGCTGGAGCGTTTTAAGGTGAAAAGTTACAAACTCTAAAACTTCTCTTATTCTGGAAGTCAAAAGATAATGTTCCACGTTGCATCCTTGAGGTGAATTAACTCTCTATTGGGGCCATACAAAGTAGTTACTACATTGCCTTATAGTTAATATAACTTTTATAAGGTTTTATTTTTAATATTACTCATAATTTTATCTGACCTGGAAAAATAGTTTCTTATAGAATGCTATTTGTTTTCCAGAAAAACGGTACTATTGTTAATTAAGAAAATCGCTATTCGAAGACAATATAATAAAACCAATTCTGAAATAATTTTAATTTCAAGGGTCAAGCATCAAGTCGTAATACTATGCTATAAATTTATCACTTTATTGTAATTTTTAGATGTTTACTTTTTCTTACAATCTTTTTATTTTTCTTGTCTGACGTTTTCTTTGCGTAAATAACTTGGTGTGAGAAATCCATTGATAATACAGAAAAAATGAATTTTCGAATTATAACAAGTCTAACTAAATCTTTTTTATAAACTATCTACTTTCACTTTATGAAAATTAAATCAACATGAAGTGTTATATTTTATAAAATACGCTACTTCACTGTATGTAGAAACCGCGAAGATAATTGGGCTGTGAAATTATAACTGCGGAAGCGAAGCTATTTGATGCTTGGGTTTAATGGCTTTGTAAACAGTGATTAAAGTTAATGGCAGTGCAATCAATAACTGACTGAATTGGATTAGCTCAATAAACAGTTAAACAGAAAGGCTAATAGTTTCGAGTCATTATGACATACAATACAGCCAATGTATTAACGAAATTGAAAAGGCCTTGCTCCAATGGAACAGCTGTCTAACGTCATTCTATGACATCACTCCATGCATATTATTTATTAACACCCGGTGGTATCGTCTCGTAAAGTGACTTTGTTGTTACGATTTAGATCTCAAAAACGTCTGAAATGTTTTCACTAATTTCCTTGAAATTAGACGAAAAATTGTTTATGTTTTCTTGGTTTGATTGTTTGTTTTTTTATTGGTAGGAGATGGAGGTTTCATAGACACGCTGGTTAGCGACAAACTACCATCTAAGTCTGACAATAAACACAATGCCTGACATTTGACCTGGTAATAAAATTTACCGTGAGGGACCTTTATATTGTATTTTTTTTATTTTCACTGATCCGAAGTTGGACTAAAACCTATTGACATTGTAACGTAAATGGTTGCTTACTATTTCATTACTACTGCAAGATAGGTATCCATTCGTCAGGTTGCGATTTACGTGTTGAGTGATCTATTTTACAAATACTTCTGAAACATGAGTTAGAGAGCAGAGAGTGGTGATTGGTAATGTGGTGTACAGAGTAGAGCGAAAGAGTGACAGCTTTTTTGTCTGAGGCCCAACGAGCGAGTTGTGACGACTGTGGCAAGGAGTTAAGAGTTGCCACTCCTTTTTCCAAACTCTCTGAAACGAGCAACATAAGTCAACTCATGAGGGGATCACCCGCTCTAATCTCTCCACCCGGCTAAGAAGAGTAGGTCAATTCGAACCCTGTCCACACGATGCTACAAGGCTTCCTTGTTTCCGACAACAGGGGATCACAATGCCCTTCCTTTACCCTATCTGCCCTTCCTAATTATTCTTCTTCCAAGCAACGTCTAGACATGCCTTTATGAACCCGACAGAGAGTAATCCTACATCAGATGCGTGATACCATGATATTCCCAATAGGAAATATCCTACACCTGGGATAGCTAACTAGCGGCCCCTCAACCTGGTTTTATGAGGCCCCAGACGAATGTTAAAATATTAGATTATTAATTTATTAATAAATGTAAAATATAAAAATATAGGTTGGTATAGGTTATTGGATGTAGGTTGAATGAGGATTTTACCCTCCGCAAGAACTCAGTGACTTTGAAAGCGCCCCTTTTTTTCAGACAAATTCGGAACTGGTACTGCATTTTGGAATTAGTGCCTGATGAGAGAAATTCCTAACTACGTGTCTTCGGGAGGAAAACAGTTTCAATGTTTGGAAGCTTATACAGGTTTTCTTTGTGAGTGCACCTTTTCAACAGTGAAATTTATAAAATCAACTAACCGCAACAGACAACCAACCATCTGACTCCTATCATCTGAACCACCGCAACAGACTCTTTGAGATCTGCTATAGGTTGTAACCACTTCAATTCAAATTGATTTTGATGGAATTTAAACAATTGCGCCCGTACAGAGTGTTCTCATAAGGTGAAGTAGGTAGGCCTACATACTCATGGATGATTTTAAATTTAAATAAATTAGAGTTTTTTGTTAATACTTTATTCTGATAAGCGTAAACAACAAGATTAAATAATAACTAAATATGTAATATTATACTTATTTTTATCCTTTGTACATTGAGTTTGATTAATGTATATGAAAATTGTTACGTAACGTTTATTTAATCATATTGTTTAATATACGGCACATACTATACGATACACGTATTGCCTACATTTGGATGTATGTGTGGAATTAGTTGGCGCGGCCCTCGACTTCACTAAAAATATTGAAATGGCCCTTTAGGGTTAAGACGTTGGCCATCTCTGTTCTACTCTATGGGGTTTATGCCGCTATCTTAATCCTAGTTTTATTAGCAAACCTTTCCTTTCCATCGATGTGATAATAGTCACACACGCTAATCGTCTAAAAATTATGTTAATAAAATGATGACGGATATTCACAAATAAATGTTTCCCTTAGATACAGTTTCTGAGAGTTAGCGAATACACATACTAAGCAATGGAAAATAACATTAGAATCTGGACTATGAAAAAAATTCATTAGGCTCATTGGCTAATTGAATTACTCAGTTTAACGTTAACTCAGTAAAACCTAGAGTATGAAAAACAAGTAACAACAACGAAAACCAATTTATATTTGTTTTCATACAAAACACTTGCCAAAAGTTCTTAAGTTTCTTATTTTTACAAACAGAATATTTAAAATTTGTGTATACAGTTTTACACAGATATTTTAATGGTTTCTCAGACAAGTGAATCAGAGAATGATAAATTTAACAAGGGCTTTAAAGCTGCTACTTGGTTCTCACAAAGGAAAGATTATTTTCTGTGATTTACGATAAAATGCGTAGCCAGTGCATTAACATTTTGTTTCAATCTGTGGTTCGTTGTTTTTCTAAGAACAAAATACGCGCAGGATTATTTCGGTTGAGACACAAAATAATAAATAGACAAACTAGCTTAGAATTATTTCTCTCTACATCGTTTAGATGACGATAATAGATAACGTCTACCTGAAAACGTTTACTTTTCCATAACCGCTCACACCTTTAACAAAGTAAAGCCTTTAAAAAAAAAAACCTTGGCTATGGCGCAGTAGCACAACCACAAATATTCCTTCTGGAGAGGGTAGATTTCAAAGGGACTGGAAAGTGCCATACGCCCAAAAGACGTTAAAAATAAATGCTATATACGCCATTCTAACATTTAAAACTAGTCAAAAGTTGACCAAGTTTTAATTTTAATTCCTTTTATATTGAAATATATTTCAAATTTAAAGAGTAGGAGGTACTCAAAGAATATAAAATTCAAGTTCTTGTATCTTGTGTTATTTATTTTAAAAATCAAGTCAACGGGTGGCGAAAAATAACAAGGTGTAAAAGCACATTTAAATTTCCATTTTTATAAACTTTAATACTACCAAGAAATATCTATTACACTTCTGTAATAGTCAGTTTCAGTTTCCACAACCGCTCCACCTATAACAAAGTAAAGGCTTTTTATTAAAATCTTGGCTAGTAACATGAAAAAACAGATCATTTGTTCCTCTCTCTCTCTCTCTCTCTCTCTCTCTCTCTCTCTCTCTCAGACTATCTGTCTGTCTGTCTGCCTGCCTGCCTGTCTGTCTGTCTGCCTGCCTGCCTGTCTGTCTGTCTGCCTGCCTGCCTGTCTGTCTGTCTGTCTGCCTGACTGCCTGACTGCCTGTCTGTCTGTCTGTCTATCTATCTGTCTGTCTGTCTGTCTATCTATCTATCTATCTATCTATCTATCTATCTATCTATCTATCTATCTATCTATCAATCTCTTTCGGAAATGATTTCGGTGGAAAAAGACATTCCGTTTTATGAACGTATATGAATTCATTTTTAAACTTCAAAACTGAGGTTGGATATATACTTCCAAATAAATAATAAGTTTTCATAACTTCACTTGTAAACATGAATACATTGTATTCATAAAACATCCATTCATTATATTATTTAAACAAATAATTTAATTTTTTTGTTTTTAATTTAAATTTTGACAAAACGTGATGTGATTATATAAGTTTTAATTTAGGAATTTTTAAAAATATCGTTACAGTTTTAGTTCAAACATATTTTTCTCCCTAAAATAATGTCTTGGACCATAAATAGATAGAAACATTAAGGACAACACCAAATGAATGAAAGCCTTTTTGAAGGCCATACGTCTGCTATTAATGGATTTAACCATGCATTAGCTATAGGTTAGGTGCAAGAGTCACGCTAAATGCATCAAATTGACGGTCGCTTAGAATATCTCAATGTCAAGTGGTAACTAGGTAGTAGGCCTAAGTGTTGATAGAAAGTGTAGCGGTAGCAATCAGTATCGATGTGTTGTATAGACGAGTAGTTATGTGACAGATTATTGACAACTGTTACCAGAATATTGTAGGCTTAGAGTGAATCAAAGACAGTAAAATTAATACAGGTTTATTATTTGAACAATTGCACGTAAAATATAGATTTTATATATTTTCATTCACAACTACAGTTTGACATTGACATTTTTAAGTTTTATTAATTAAGTTTTATAATATTAACTCAAGACGCTTTTTAACTACTACCGAATTTCAAAGTTTCATGAATAACAGCCTGTGGAAATTCAGTGGTTTTAGTCTGGGTGTAGAAGTTGTGTTTATTTGGATGCTATTTCAACCTATTCTTTGTTCGCATATATTGGACTTCGTTGAAGGGGTAAGTTATACATGTGTTAATTATTTTCAAGGGTTTATTAAAAGAGGCGGCAAAATTTCACACACATGCACGTATATAATATACTTAATACAATATATTTCATATTTCTATCCAAAACCGTTATTTTTAGTGACGCAAATAATTCCTGAATACCTCCGATTTCTATAGATTATGTCGAAGTATGAGTATCAAAAACTTTTTATGTTTCTCAAGTTTGTATTTTTATCCAATCACGGACTATTGAAAGTTAAACCACGTATAACTTTTAATTATTTTTTATATAAGAAAGTACGCTTTATTGATTAAACTACTAATAAACCTCAAAAGCCACACTGATATTTAAAATATTTTTTAATAGAATATCATGATGGTTTTTGGGTAATGTTATTAGTATAATGCATTTCACACAGTTGTACGAATTATGTGTATATGTGTGTTTGTATGCTAGTGTGTGTGTGGATGTGTGCTCGTGCGCGTGTGTACGCGTTTATATGTTTGATACTATACATTTAATACACAAGATTCTTAAAGTAAATTTTCAATTTTCTTATAAATCTTTGCATGAAATGTACCTAGGCCTATAATAATAAATACATTTTTAACAAGTAAAACATCTACAATCATAGACACAAATACACATACACAAACATTAAGAGTTTAATTATATTCTAATCTATTCATTTCATACCTGTTTTTGTTTGTGTTGGATCTAATAAAACGAATCATCTACCACTAGTTTGCAGTTTTTTTTTTAATGGGTCAGACTCAGTGATGAATTTGAAGGTATATTTAATTCCAATTTTCTGTAGAGTATTATCTCAGTCCGAATCATATTACTTCTGGTTTGTTTTAATTACAGGTGAAAAGTCTTATTAATTTTAGATGGTAATAATACTTTTCAGTATTTAGTCATGCCCTCTCTTTACAAATTAACTTGTTATTTTCCTATTTTTGACTTCTTGATTTTATATTAAATTTAAATTGTCTAAGAGAAATCCCATATTTAGTCTTTTAAAGTGATTTTGTTGTTTAGCTGCCCAAATGAGAGAGTCTAGAAACACCATAGATCATCTGCTTTGTTGTATTATCTGTGTTTTTACAGTCTATCATCACTAGACATTTCTAGTCTGAATACAAGGTTGCCAGTGTTTTCCTTTCAATTTTACGCTCTTGTTAGTTAGACTCATTTCACTTAAAAACTAGAACAAAAGTGGTTTATGTTCGTCGTAACTCATGTATCTTTTCGAAGTCTAAAAGTGTAACAAAGACATTTGTACTCTTGAGTTGAACTTAGCTTTACTCTCGAATTGGAAAGAAATTTAATGAGCAGTTCTCAGTATTTATAAATTTACGAATTTATTCGGTCTTCAGCATAAACTAAGAGACATTTTTAGGCTGTAAGTACAGTATTTTAGGATTGTAAATATTTTTAGATTGTAGTTTTGAAAATAATACATAATGGTAGGCATATATTTTCTGTTTCTTGAAATCCCTTATTCTTCTAATTATAATAGTTACTTTAAGGAGTTTATTGGTTCTAAATGTATCACCAGATGCCTTGTGGTTATTAAGCATTGTACAATCCAAAGGAAAACAAACTAGTTCTGCAATATCTAACACACAAAAATAATCTCGAAGTATTTAATGCCAACTATAAATTATAAATCATATATATATATATATATATATATATATATATATATATATATTCATAATAGGTATATTTACAAATTTTAAGGTTACATGCAAATTAAAGAAAAGAACTCCCTAGATTTTCACTTATATTAGTTTTTCTTTTTAATTTCACAACTTAATTATTTTCTGTAGAGAAAAAAAACAAAAAGGTTCCTTTCCTACATATTTCAGATTAAAATATTTCTTAGTTTTAATAAGAAGCAAGCAAATAATATAATAAAAAGTTGAATTTTATTACTTTTAAAAAAAGTATACTCTGCTCGTAACAATTTTTTTCTGACTGAATGTTTGCACCTTTTTAACACTTTAGTATATATTTTTTTTTCAATCGAATACGTTTCTTCATTTTAAAGAACTAGGCCTAACCTTCAGTTTTGAGCTAGATGTAACTAGTATCATCTGAATCCAGCACCATTCTCTTTTCAAAGTCATTTTGACATTACGTGCAACGAATAGATCATGTATCCTATTTGTAATTCTTTTGTGTAAGGTGAGGATATGCGAAGGCTGGTAGCAGTGGTAAACGAAGGTTGTTAAATAGCTATCAGGGCCGGCTGAATAGTTACTAACTCTGAAAAAACTTTAAATATCATTAGCACTGAAATAATATAAGTTCTATTTTCTATCTGTAACAGAGGTACCTAAGAAACAATGTTAAAGCAAAAAACACAAAACATTTTTTAACAATGTTTTGGCTGACTTCATGTTTTGGGTTGTTCATTTGGTAGATACTCCGAGTTAATGAAGTTCTATAAACAAATTTTATTTTACAAATGGATTGACAAATTAAGAGTAGGCGCAATTACTTTAAATAAATAGTAGAATGTAAAGCTGGAAGTGTAAAAGAAAAGGGGTCTCAACCAAAAAGTATGGTTAAAAAACATAAACCTTGGCTACAAATATTTACACCACCATATTGTACATTTTGCTATCACAGTAAGGATATTCAGGATACGAATATCGTACAAACATACTTACAAACAGTACGGACTGAACTCACTGCAAACTTACTTACAAACAGTATGGACTGAACCCCTTGCAAACATACTTTCAAACAGTATTAACTTAACCCCTTGCAAAAATACTTACAAACAGTAAGGACTTTACCCCTTGTAAACATACTTACAAAAAGTATGAAATGAACCCCTTCCAAATATACAAACAGTAAGGACTGAACCCCTTGCAAACATACAAACGGTATGGACTGAACTCCCTGCAAACACACTTACAGACAGACAGTGTGGATTGAACCCCTTACAAACAGTATGAACTGAACCCCTTGCAAACATACTTAAAAACAGTATTAACTGAACCTCTTACAAACATACTTACAAACAGTATGGACTTTACTCCTTGTAAACATACTTGAACCCCTTGCAAATATACAAACAGTAAGGACTGAACCCCTTCCAAACATACTTACAAACATTATGGACTGAGCCCCTTATTGATCTGGGAGTTCATAGGAATTGGTAATTATATCTACTTAACACGTAAGTGATATTGCAAATAAAAACTTTACCTGACCATTAAAAATTCAGGCCATTAAAAGTTTATGAGAGAAATTTTGGGGAGAAAATAAAAGAACATCAATAAAACACGCACAAAACGTTATTCACTCAAGGTTTCCTTATAAAACATAACACTATGTTGCACTATATTAAAACATAGCTATATCATAGATGATTTTAGAGTGAAGTGATTTTGTATTTTTTTTTTCAAATTAATTTTAATTTTTAAAATTTTTAATGCAAGTTTTAGGTTTTATTATTTTTACTATGTTCCTGAGGGAATTTTCCATGACCAGGTAAAATTTGTAATGCAGTATCGTCATAAATATTTACATGGGAAGAGACATGTTACATTTACATGTTTTAAGACAAGAGTAGAGCTAATTTTGAGAAGAAGGGAAGGCGCTTTATCTGTTATAACATAATGATTTAAAAAGACAATTGCCAAATAAAAATTTTATCAGATTCTACAGTAAAGTGATTAATGTTTGAACGTAAAAACTGGACAGAGCATGATATCAACTCTTGTAATGCCTCTAAAGATTTGAAATAGAACTAGATAGATCTCATACAAGGAGCAGATCCGGAAGATAGCTCGAGGATTACTCGAAGATAATTCGAATTATCTAGTGTTGAACAGGATTTCGATGTAATTGATAATTTTATTAAATAATTTGATGCATAATTTACTAACATCCAAATTAAAAAACAAATGCTTGAGTTTGCAGCGAATAGAAATTGCAAGATATCCAGTTTTAATGATTTAAGTAATCTAATACCTTATTAGTTGAGAAATTACTATAAATTTAATTATGTCTCTCTATTTCTCTCACTGTACGTAGGGAGTAATCCCGAAAACACAATTTATCAACTACATTTTAGTAATTCTTTGACAGAGTAATATTAAAAGTTTTAATTTTAGAAAAGGATTTATTTTTGTTGGACAAACCTCTTCTTTTTTATAAATCTCTTTTACATTAGTTTATGACTATCCGAAGTTTAATTTTGTAAATTTGTAAAAACGTATTGAGACAGAACATTTTCGATCGCTCCGTGGCGATCTTCATCAGTGTCTAAATTTTCCGCTTGGAGTTGTTGTTAGGGTAAACGGTGACAGTATTAAAGGAAGGTTTTTTATAGTATCACCTAAATCTCTTCTCTTTGTTGGGGTTCTTTTGAAATTATATTTGTTCCAGACGTATTTGAAATATTGTAATTTATATGATTAGGCCTAATGCTCTATTTTCGTGTGAAAGTTCTGCTAGTAATATTTTTTATAATTTCCTGCTATTGAATATTTCAGTTATGTTTTGACGCTGTGATAGTACTTCTCGCCAGTGCATAGTCTAACTTTACTGTTTTAGGAGAGAGATGGAAACAGTGTGTAAATAATGTAGCCTATAACAGCTAAATACTAGATATGGTTTACCACTAAAGAATTACCTTCATTGATAATTAAAAATTTGATTTTGATATTCCATTTTACAAATATAAAAGAAGAATCTATATAAATTTATTTTATGAGTAGATTTTTTTAGAAACTATTTTTCTACAAATATAAGTCTAAATTTATAAGCAAATACCAAACTAATATTCTAAATAGCGAAAATTTTTAGATTTGAACTTCAAGGGTAATGATAAAAATCTATCTATAGAAAATTCGAAATATCCACCATACAGTTTAAAACGCTAAAATCTTAGTCCGTTTGAGAAAATTATTCGTAAACAAAGCAAAACTGTGTAACTATGGCATAATTAACACTTACAGGTGTTACATTATTTATGTAACCTATTGAAAATTACAGAACAATGTGTACAGTAGTTCAATGTTTATTTGTGAAGAGTTTTGTAATTTTTTTCTGTGACTTTTACCAATCGAAAATCACTTACTTCACACAAATATTTGTTCGACTCCTCGGACTCAGCTCCAATAATCTATAATCGCTGATCACATTATCACTTTAGAAGTTGCCTCTGAAGTGGTTGAATTCTTTTTCTCTGGTTCTCTATCTTTTTTTTTATTTTCTTTGACAGAAGATTCTTCTTCATTATCCACCACGTCTTTAACAATCTATTTAATTAAGCTTCATAACTAACTTCAAGAGCTATAATTTCCCTGTCTTCTGGAGGTATCAGGAAATCTTTCCATGCTCGTTTTCGGGAAAGTTGGTTTCTTCAGTTGGAACCCTATATTTTTTTCAGATCGGCTCTTCCTCAGTTCCAGACTGAAAACCAGCTTTCGTGAAATAATACGTCATCCTTCTATGTGTAACTTTATTCCATACATTTGTATCATAAACAACTCCTCTAGTAAAGTTATTATTTTGCCATTCACTCACATAATATTTTTAAAGCAGCTAGTCGTCGATAACAATGTTTACTTAGTTAAATTTTGTATTACGTTTTGTTTCATTGCTTGAACTATACTAAAGGTTATATTTGCACGAAATTGTCCAACACGAATTAACATTAAATAAATGAGACTGTTTGATGACGGTACATTTATCAATTAACAGCAAAAGGTTTTTTTTTTTGTCCAACAAATTTTTTGTACTGCTTTAAAGAATGCAGCCTTTCAAACAATATAACCGTTATACCAGCTTTGTTATTGACTTTGTTTATAACTGTTGAGTTTTCAACTGATTTGAAACGACTCGGCTTTGCTGTTCAGCCTAAAGTTAAAAACAGTATATTTTAAGATCTCTTTCACCATCTCTTTACTCTCTTTCCATTAGTAAATTTTTAATTTTTATAATACAGATGTTTTTATTTTGCTGATTCTGCCGTGTGGAAAACCTGAATTCATGTGCATTTTTTAATCTTTTGTAGGACACAAGTTGGTCTTAAGTATATTATAAAAGAGAGATGTGCAGGATTTGGTGTTTTTTTTACTGTATTGAGTACAGTACTACAGAATACTGTTGGTAAATTTTGAGGCCTGACTAACAAGATTTCATATTTTTTTCTAAACATATTTTGAATTATAGAAACAGAGCATATTCCAAATAGCAGCTCTTTTCTATATGGGATTATAATATAAACTTTGGAATAAACGGAAGTGTTTTATTCGAGTTTAAATAATAGCGTCCCACTGTAAATGATAACTGACACCAGCTACAAGAAAGAAACATTAGTCAAAGACTAAGTTGATTTACGGGTTGCATTCCAAGATAGTCTAATCTTTTGACACAGCCTAGTCAGCTTTCCCAGTGGCTACACCTAACCCATCGGTTGGATCACGAACGCAACAGAAAATGTAGGCTACTTTTAAATTATAAAAACTAATTTGTTATGACCCAACACTGAATTAGAACTTGAGTTCCTAAAACCTTTTAAATTACAAAAAAAAATTCGGTAGTCTGAGGTATCTCCGTTAATTTCGAGCAGTAGTAGTCTATATTTTAAGATTAATAAACTCAACTTAAGCTTATCTTCATGAACTTCGATTTGAAAATTTCGTAGATTTGTTTTCTATTACCATTAAACATTAATTTTATAAAATAATAATAATAAAACTAAAAAGATCTAGATCTCTATAATAATAATTCTCCATATTAATAATCTGCAGAATAATAATCCTCTAGAGTTAATAATTCTGAATAATAATATTCTCTAGAATAATAATCCTCTAGAGTTAATAATTCTGAATAATAATATTCTCTAGAATAATAATCCTCTAGAGTTAATAATTCTGAATAATAATTTCTCTAGAATAATAATCCTCTATAGTTATTAATTCTGAATAATAATACTCTCTAAAATAATAATCCTCTAGAGTTAATAATTCTAAATAATAATATTCTCTAGAATAATAATCCTCTAGAGTTAATAATTCTGAATAATAATATTCTCTATAATCCTCTATAGAGTTAATAATTCTGAATAATAATATTCTCTAGAATAATAATCCTCCAGAGTTAATAATTCTGAATAATAATATTCTCTAGAATAATAATCCTCTAGAGTTATTAATTCTGAATAATAATATTCTCTAGAATAATAACCCTCTAGAGTTATTAATTCTGAATAATAATATTCTCGAGAATATTAATCCTCTAGAGTTAATAATTCTGAATAATAATATTCTCCAGAATAATTATCTCCGAATAATTATTCTCTGTTAATAATTTACTACTTTAATAATTGTGAGAATCTACTTTTTCACTCACAATAGACTATATCAAATGTATTTATTAAAATACATTTATTAAACTCAATTTGATAACTACACTCTTGGTATCAACTTGGCAAAAAACACTACTTAGTTTCACACCAACAAAACACACCTGAGCACCAGTCTTGTCAGCTAACAGCGTTAAACAATGTGCTGTCGGACTATGCGCGTTGAACAGTGAGAAACGCGTGTGCTGAAAAATAACGGTTTCTTTGCCAAGTTGATATCAAAAGTGTAATTATAGAAAAACCTCAAGATGTACCTCAACACAAAAACTGCAAATTTCAATTTGATTAACTACTAAAACACTTTTAAATATATTAGAAACTTGCCTATAGTAGCACTTACTTATATTTGTTGAGGACAGCCGTTTTGGGAGATGTGTCCCATTGTCAACTCGGACCGTAACTAATCTTAAGGTTTTCGTAGGTTAGGGTGCTAAGGCAGGAGTGGGATATTAAGGTGGGATGTCAGTGTACTTAATGCGTAGTAAGAGTTATGATGTCAAAAAGTGTGTGTGAGTTATAATGTAATTCTATGTTGAGTATGTGAGTAGGGTGTAGTTCAAAATGTCTGTATATTTCATATTGTTTAGTTGTGTAACGTTATAAAGAATTTGTAGGTTGGATGCTATGTCTATGTAGTCATGTTTTGTGGGCTTGAGATGATCGGTGAAGTTCGATTGGTAATTATTGTTTGTTAGTGCGTTTATATGTTCTTGCTAGCGTGTGGAGAAAGACCTCCCAGTCTGGCCTATGTAAAAACTGGGGCACGAACTGCAAGTTAGTTTGTAAACTCCAGCGGCGTTATAAATGTCACTGATTTTCTTTTTGTGTTTAAACTGTATATTGAGGGTGTTGTGTGTGGTGTAGGCTATTTTCCATTGTTGTGTTGTATCCGTTAGTTTGTGTTATATGTTTTATGGTGTTTAACTCTTGGCAGTGTTCTTCTTTGGCTGTGTTTTAAGCAGGCGATATATCATGGTGTTGTAAGAGGCTAGTTTATGTTGGTGTAGGTGGTTTGAGGAGATGTGAATGGCAGTGTTGGTACTGGTGGGTTTTCGGTAGGCATATATGTTGAATTTATGTGTTTGTTTGTCTGTATTTTTAATTGTAACGTCTAAAAAGTTGAAAGACTTTTATTGTTCTGTTTCGATGGTGTATGTTAGTTTTGGAGTAAAGAATTGAGATGTATGTACTCAGATAACATAATTTGCTGGTATAAATACATCAACGATATCATAACATTATACAAAGGTAACACACACCGAGCACACATATTTTTAAAACAACTCAATTCCAGTGTTTTTGTCACTATTCCTTTGTCATTATTCAAGTGTAGCCCAGTGTTTTTAATATGCCTAAAACTCAATTCTTAGACAAAGTAGAAAGAGGACCACTTCTTTTGCTATTGTTCATGTTCTATACTGCATACTCAGTTGGTGTTATCACTAATAAAGTGTCTGTGTGGGGCCTTATTGAATACAATCAAAGTTTTTTGGGCTATACTGCTAGCTCATGTGACAATTTGTGTTATGAATGTTAAAATAGTGTCTGGGTTACATGAGCTGGAATTCGAATGAACTCTTCTGTGATGCTATTTCTCTTCTGGGTCTGAATAACTCTTCAGAAGAAGAGTATCCCTTCTCTTTGAGAAGGGAAGGTGATTATATTGATGAAAAAAAATATTCTATCCAACAGATGCCTTTGATGAGGATGAAAACTGTGATCATCCACAAATGGATTCAATGGCCGTTGATGAAGATGGTGAAAATAAAGAGTCTTTGAAATATATATATTCTACTAATATTAAATTTAAAAATATCATGAAGCATTTTCAATAGGAAATGCATTTTCTTGATTGCCCAAATGTAAGCACTCTAAGTATACTTAACTTCTTCAGAAATAAAAATTTGAAATTGTTGTTTTGGCAAAGTAAAAACTACTTTAACATTTTGACAATCTTGTAAGTTACAAAACATCAACTATGACAGCCCACCAGCCAATCATAGTTGCCTTTTTTTCAGGATAGTATTCTTATTATTCACATAAAGGTTATGGTAAGCTATCTACTTTAAGTATGCCTAATGCTTAAGCACATCAGATGGGTAAAACATAAATTATACAAAGGGGAAAATCTGTTCATTATTAATTTGTAAAAACACCAAGTCAACTGCAAATACAAATGTCAACAAAAAATTACAGTTAATGAGTGGTTTTATATATATTTTTTTATAACAAATACGTTTTTCCTTGACTAATTATAGTTACAATGAAAATATTGGAAACAACCCCAATAACACAAAAATAATCAAAAATAACAAATAAAACAAGTTACTTAAGATTAAACTCGTATGTACATTTCGATGACCATGTCATCATCATCAGAGGGTCTTGTTACAAAATTACAATCTAGCAAACAAGAAGTTACAAACTAGAGTAATCTTAAGTAACTTGTTTTATTTGTTATTTTTGTGGTATTGGGGTTCTTTCCAATAATTTCATTGTAATATATTGTACCACTGTGCTCTTGAAATTGTGTAATTATAGTTAATTTAGTGTCATGCAGTTCTTAATATATTTTGTTCCAATAAAGAGTGATACTCTCTTTAAGAACCTAATATTAAATACATAAACATTACAAAACATATACAATTCAATAACAAAAATTATAATTAATCACTTTATAAATCACATAAAAAATCACAGATTCACCGAAAGTAATGGCCTACAAAATTCAAGAAAAATTATAAAATAATATAAGCAGGCAAATACAAATATCTTAATGCAAAAACACATCAAGACCACACAGAATTAAATGTCTGTATGTCAGTTAATAGAATTGAGAGTACTGACTTAATTAGAGAACCTCAAAGACAACCAAAAAACACACCTGCTATCTTTGGTGTGTTCTTCACTACCAATGAAAATCTTTAATGTCATTTTCTCAAACCTTTCAGTCCAATTAGAACTTTGTCAATCCAAACTAATGAAGAGACTTACAGAAACCAGAAATAATTCTTTTCATAATCACTCAAGAATTGGATTGGATAAGTTAGACCAAATGGATGGCATATTACGAAATACAAAATGGGGCATATGAGTCTTATTTTATCCTCTAAATATTACTGTGATGAATGCAATACTGCATTCACTGCAATATTGCTGTTATGAATGCAATCAAAACTTTACAGCACTAACAAAGCTGGAAGGTCACCCTTCTCAAGAAATAAATCTATTTCTAAAATTGCTTGGTATGATATTATTCCTGAAGTAAAAAAAATGTTGCTATCCTTATGTTACAAGACGAACTACAGGCACAGGCAAAAGAACTACTTGGGGTAGAATGTTTTGTAAAACCAGTATGTTTTATTATAACAAATAGAGTAGGTTAGTGCTAAAGGCAATGAAGAGAGAGTGATAGTTCAAACATATGGAAGTGCTGCAGCATATGTAGTTACACTATTTGTCCTGACCATAGCCTTCAAGCTTGTGATTTTTGTATAGAATGTAAAAATGACAATTAGAACCATCCTGTTTGTAATGTAAACCTATTACAAAAATATTATTATAAAATATACTCTATTTTATTTGTTAAAGATTTTTTCTGTTCATAATATTTCTAATGAGTTATTATACATGCAACAAATAATTATAATTTATCTATACCTCACATATTGTTTTAGTTTTTAGCAACTAAAGTTTGGAGTTTCTCATGGTAAACAGTGTAATATTCAGATACTATTTTATTCAAACTTTTAAAAATTAGCTTTTAAAAAATTTGTTTACCAAAATATAAAATAAACAAATAAAAAATAACATAATGAATATATTTATTTACAAAAAACAGTTTGGGCTACAGGAGTAGTGCATGTATTTTATGTTACTTTCAACCATGCGCCTAACGGAGGTTCTAAAGCAAATTTATTCATTTCTATAACCAACACACATCAATGTTAAAAAAAGAAAACTGCTGATCTTTTACGATAATATTTAATATTTTTAAGAAGAAAGTTCATGTTCTTTCTGGCTTTAGAAAAGAAATTATACATTAATCCTGTTATAAAAAAATAAAATTAGAATATAATCTGTCGGTTCTACTTAGTTTAGGATAAAGACATTTTGCTTTTGCTTATTATTAGGTTATGTTATTGAGCTAATTTAATCAGACATTAATACCATTTTCTTTGAATATAAGTTGAGTTAATCTTGAACCTACACTAATTTTTACAGGCAGTGTGAAGATGTCTTGCAGTTCTCTCGCCTTGCCATTTGTAATATGGATTGTCATACAGTTTGGAGCACAATCAGTTATGTTGGCTTCTATGGAGGGGTCGACATTTATCAAGATGCCAGCTCTTAAAATACAATCTTCTTTAGACACTTTTTCAGGTAATAATTTATTTTAGATTTTTTCCATTTTTAATACTAGGTAACACTAGACTGAACGTCAATTTAGATTTTTATACTTTTCACATTTGTTACTGAAATATATGAGTATAATCGTAACATACATACACACACACACATACATAAATAAATATATATATATATATATATATATATAAATATAAAATACGTTTTCTTGTTTAATTATTTAAAACAACATAGGTTATTCAAATACAAGAATATTTATTATTTTATATCCAAAGCTTTTCATTGGCAAACAGTACCAACATCATCAGGAATGAAAATTACAATAATGTAAGCTATAGGCCTCAATAATATATATGTAAGGCCTATAGCTTACATTATTGTAATTTTCATTCCTGATGATGTTGGTACTGTTTGCCAACGAAAAGCTTTGGATATAAAATAATAAATATTCTTGTATTTGAATAACCTATGTTGTTTTAAATATATATATATATATATATATATATATATATATATATTGTAATAATTTGTAATTTTGTTTTTATACAATCTTAATAAAAGTTATAATTTAAAAGAAATAACAATTCAATGCTGCTTTTGTTACAATAAACTTTTAATATCTTAAAATGACATTCCTATTATCTTTTACAAAGTCACTTACTAATTAAAAATTCTTATTTCCTCTACAAAGAATTACAAAAATTAAGCTTTATTAGCCTAAGTCTAAATTTTGTTATGGCAGCAAGAACTTTAGTTATAAAATTTAATATGAATTGAAATTGATTTAATTATTTCAATTTGAGCTTGAGCTCTCTTTATCTCGGGTTAAATAGGTGGGTTTTCTAAATTTTGACTAATAAATTTTGAGTTGGCACTTTCAAAAAAATATCTAAATTACAATTCTTACATGTCTTCTTAATTGATCAGTTCAATGGTTTGGCTTATTGTTACTCTGTAATTATGATTTAAATACGATACTGCACTTTCCGCACCAGTTAAAAAATAAAATTTCTACAGCCAATTCTGAATACGTCTTCCTCGTTCCGATGCTTTATTCCAACTAACTGACGCTACCTTTGTTAGCAATAAAAATGGCCAAATCGTGAATTTCCGCTATTTTTTCGTTTATTCCTTGTAGGTAACAGCTCTACGGATATCATGTTCTTCTTCTTTACGGATACACTTCTTCTTCTTAACAACTGCACTTAAATTTCTTTGCATTTAAATCCAAAACTGTTTTCTATTATATCTCCACGAGAAATATTTAAAACGAATATCTTTTGCCGGTCAATGCGCACGCAACTCCACAAATCCGTTATGCATCGTGTTTACTACAGCACATTCCACTAGCTTGCCGTGTGAAAGTTTTAAGTGTATTTTTACATAGTTCTATTTAAATTGTTACCTATCAATTATTTCTAATACATTTCCTTATAAATAGTGATTTGTGTGTTTTTTTTCTTTTATATAAAATCTTGTGATTAGATCTAAAATGTGGCCGTGTGCATTTTCTACACAAGTGAAATTAGGTTATGTTTACATTTCGTTCCTGGTATATTTTAGTAATTTTTACATACTGAATTTATTTATATATTTATCTTATTTTGGTAAGTGCCTTTTATATGTATACTACTTCAAAATGTTACAATATATATATATATATATATATATATATATATATATATAATTCTACGCAAAAAACCAATCATGGTTATTATTGCCTAACTAAGGTTCTATTTAAAATGGTCTTTTCAGCACTCCCAACTAGAAATGGTCCTGACCCGTCAAAATCAATAAGAGAAGATGTTACTGGGAAATGTGTGTGTATTTGTGTGTGTGTGTGTTTATGTGTGTGTGTGCATGTATGTATGGTTGTGGGTCTGAGTGTGTGCGCGCGGCTGTGTGTATGTGCGCATGCATGCACATACATTAGACTAAGGCACCACGAGGGATGCCAAACCCCTCTTATTATTAGGTGCAGCTAGTCCACACCCATATATATATATATATATATATATATATATATATATATATATGTGTGTGTGTGTGTGTGTGTGTGTGTGTGTGTGTGTGTGTGTGTGTGTGTGTGTATCAATAGGTATCTGTGAGTATCAACTTCCACTATAGTATTGTTATCATTATATAAGTACATTTACACATTATTTACATAATGAGCTTTTGATTCTCAAATTTTCAGTATTATTTTATTTAAACCCTTCCATAAACCATTGTCTACTTCTTAAATAGCCCCAATTGTGAGAATACAGTTGTTTCAGAAAATGGAATATTATTTGATAAAAATCTTGTAAGTGATAAATTGATATCCTGGTTTTTCATAAGTTTATTTAATAAAATATAACAAGAGTTTCCTTCGCACATGATACATATTTCTTCACAGATGGAGAAATATGATGAATAGTTATTACCTGGAGTACATCCGTAGTGTCAACTGTTGTTGGGTTCACCTCGTCAATGCTAGACGAGATTCTAGCTAAACCTCAGATCTGTGATTTTATGGACTGCAGAATGAAATGATGTACTCCAGATAATAACTATTAATTATATATATATATATATATATATATGTGTGTGTGTGTGTGTGTGTGTGTGTATAAATATACTACTTAAATATATGCTACCATCTATATTTCAATATACGTTTTTTTATAATGTATGTATAATATACTTATATACCTAATATAAGAATATATTTCTTTTTACTGATATATACCATATAAATTTATACTTTTAAATATATATATATATATATATATATATATATATATATATATATATATATATATATATATATATATATATATATATAACTTCTTGTTTTATAGACTGTAATTTTGTAATAAGACCCTCTGATGATGATGACATGGGCATTGAAATGTACATAAGGGTTTAGTCTTAAGTAACTTGTATTATTTGTTATTTTTGTGTGGTATTGGGGTTCTTTCTAATAGTTTCATTGTAATATATTGTACCACTGTGCACTTGATATTGCAGACACATTTAAGATAAATCTTCCTTTAAAAATATAATTCGAATATTTACATTTTATCCAGGAACTTGATACTTTATAAAGCTATACTTGAAATAGACTATTGCCTCTTGTAATACTACATCGTGCATCTAAGATATATGCATAAGATGATACATGCGAATTTCAGAATAACTGTTAAAATCATTCTCTTTAAAATATTTCCTTCCAGTTGAAATTTTGGCCATTCCACTGAGAAATAATCTTTTAAATCTCGTTTTTTGATGTAAAGTCATGTTTAGTAGTTTTCTGAGAAAAGCCTAAAATTCTAATCAAGATACCTTATTTAACTTTTTCAGATTGAATTTTCTAGGATGGCAGTTTGGGAATTTGTCTACTGGTATACCTATTGGTTTCTATAATTATTTTCTGAAACAAATTGTTAGTAAAAAATAACCAAGAAATTGTATTGAATAATTTAAATTTGCACTCTGATAAATCTCAGAATACAGAATCTTATAGAAATCATGACATTTACTCCCCTCAATTAATTGTTGAAAACGCATATTTCAATTATCTCGAGGTAATCTCTATTACATCTTTCATCAATCACCTTTAGAACCAGTATCTTTATTCAGAAGTAGTGATACCTAAATTTCTAGTTCTTCAGTAGTATCATCTTACACATTGCTCCAGATATAAGAAATATCACTAGATAAATCTGATTATAAGTTTTTCTATTACTTTTACCAAGAATCAAGAGATTAAAATGTGAAATTTCATCACATGTAGCCTTCATCAGCTGTGAAATGTCAAAAAATACTTAATTTACTTTTTGAACTATCAGAAGCTAGGAGGAAATTTAGTTTATAAACTAGATAATAATAATTTCAAAAGACTTTCTGCTGAGACTGTTAGGTTAGTTTAATATTAGCTAGGACTGTCAGCTTTAAAAAATCAAACATGAAGAAATCTTTCAGCAACTGGGATGAAACAATTTCTTCTCATGAAGAAACATCTTCATTATTTAATATCCACTGATCTGACGATGTACAAGGCCATGTCTTGTTTTGAATCGGTCGATCCAATAAATTTTACAAGACCTAGTAAAATTATTAATTAGAAGCACTTTCATTACTTTTTTTTGTTAACAATGTCCCATTCAGGCAGATGAAGCTATTTATTTTCTTTCTTTTTGTTTCCCTTTTTTTATTGCATTTCCTTCTAACTCTTCTCTCTTTTTTATAATTGTTCTTAATGTGGATCTAGGAATGTTCAGATCGACAACTGTAGTAAAACTATCGTACAGCTTTTTTACTTTAATTTAGTGCTACACAGTAAAATTTTGCATAGTTGTTGAGAAAATCGTTGTTTCAAAAAAAGCATATAAAACAGATTCAGAGGGTACTATCCGTAAAAATAGAGTATAACACTATACAAACACTACAGAAAAGAAAATATATTAAATAACCATACATTTTGAAGCTAACGCCCTGTTTCATTACATAGCACACAACCAATTTAATACCACCCCTCTCTACACTCATAAATCTCATTCCGACAATCTTTATACCTAGAGGGATGTACCAGTAGAGGCTTTGCTTCGTAAAAGGAATGATTGTTTTGAAACGTGTCAGCAAGTAAGCCCTTGCGTATTCACTTAGTTAAGTATTATTTTAATTAAAGTTTAATCAGTGAACTCAAGACGATTACAAGCAACTTTATTATATCTGGATTATTATTGTAGCATTGATTAGTAATTCATATTTAATTATATGCTACAATGAAAGGGAAAAGTAGATAGGCTATATAAATTAGTACAGACAAACTCTTCTCATTTTTATAAATAAACATTAACGAAAAACTAAAGAATGTACATCAAATGTTAAAGTATCATTTAATTATAATTTAGAGATAATTTATAATTCCGTTTTAAAATTCATTAAATACCAAATTAGACAACAATTTTCACATAAAAAAAACTATATACCAGGTACAAGTAATTATACATTAGCCAACATCACACAAATATTAAATCTTGAGTAACAATTACGTTTTGATGTTTTTAAAATTATTTTCAGCCTTGATTAATTTAAATAATTAATTATTGTAAATTAGATCTATCTTCTATTTCAACAAAACTTGTTTTTATTAAAATTAGTACAATTTGTATGATTTAATTGATGCTACTATAAAAGCACAATGCATTTTGATAATTCAAATAATTAATATAATTTCTTGAATTTTGTAGTCCGTTACATTCGGTGAATCTTATTAATCACTAAACACTAGTTTATGACTATCCTAACTTTAAAATTAATATAATTTATTTACTAAACACTTTTAAATGTTTTAAACTTGCCTATATTAGCACTTACTTCGTTTGTTAAGGGCAGCCGTTTCGGGAGATGTGCCCCATTGTCAGCTCAGACCATAACTGATCTCAAGGTTTACGTAAATTAGGGTGTTAGGGTGGGGGTGGGATATTATGGTGGTATGGGTGTATTTTGTGTGTATTAGGAGTTATGATGTCCAAAAGTGGGTGTGAGTTGTAATGTAATTGTTTATTGAGTATGTGTGTAGGGTGTAGTTTGAAGTGTCTGTATAGTTCGTATTGTTCGGTTGTCTAGCATTGGTTATTTCTGTGTTGTTTATGAAGAATTTGTAGGTTAGATGTTATGTCTATGTAGTCATGTTTTGTGGAGTTGAGATGATCGGCGAAGTTTGATTGGTAGATATTGTTTTTTAGTGCTTTTATATGTTCTTGGTAACGTGTGTAGAAGGACTTCCCTGTCTGGCCTATGTAAAAACTGGGACACGAACTGCAAGTTAGTTTGTAAAGTTTGTAAACAAACAAAGTAAATGCTACTATAGGCAAGTTTAAAACATTTAAAAGTGTTTAGTGATTACTAGTAGCTCACGTGAAGGTGGAATCAACAAATGATAATTTATTTCAAATTTTAAAAAATCTTTGTATTTTCATAATACTAATTACTTTGTATTTAAGTTATTATTCATATATTATTATAAAGTTTAATTTAGGTTTTAGTTTAGATTTTATTCAATTTTTTCAAGTGAATAACTGGATGGAAATTTTATATTTCAGATTATTTATAATGTTTGATATGAAACAAATAAAATATTTTTTAAAATCTTAAAAAACCTATACACACTCATCATATTTCCTATTATTACTTAATTACATAATTTACAGCAACTCAATTAATTGCTTTCTTAAAGATTGGTCTTCAAACTCAGATCGATGGAAGCGCTCTAATTATCGTATGCCAAATATTGATCATCGAGAAATGGCATCTACTATTAATTTTGCTCAATCAGTTGTTAACAAAATGGATCGTCATGAGTCAAATATTGCTGACGCCAACATAGTTGTGAAGAAAGGAACACCAATGCATGGTCAGCTAGTAGATTCATTACCTTCTCCGGAAGCGTTACAACATGGTAAAGATGCACTGCTTGCAGTGAAGACTTCCCAATACCTCGCAGGCAAACATTGTACCAGGTGAAAGAATTCACTTTATGAATATATAACTTTAATTTAATTTATCATTTGAATTTTTATAAAATAAGGTCTTTTTAAAAAGTTCACTATTTTACCCATACTTTGCTTTCAAATGGGAGATGACTCTTGGGCTTTGTACAAAACGCCACAAACAAAGCATATATCTATAGAATGGCATCACTCAAACTCCCCTTTAAAACCCAGGAATGAAAAACTAAATCTAAACAACAGAAAAGTGATTACATAAGAGTAATAGTTACTTTGGGATCTGAAGGCTTCATCCACTATGTTTATCTTTGGCGTTTTTCATACACAAACAAACATACACATACATTAAAACCTTATTATAAGGACCCTATCAACTCATTCCGGATAAATAATTTGCAATTAAAGCAGCCTAGCAGCTGCATGAGATAATACCTCATCTTAATTTGTTGTATCTCGCTATATAAATATTCTCACTAATGAAGAACTAAATATTATATATTTTATACGGTGATTTTTTTATTCCCTATTTTGGACCTTGGTTTATTATTTGTTAATTGATTATTACCCCTTCCTATTCCCGATTCGTGGAATCAATTACATTCTATTACAATTAATAATTCTACTGAGCAAGAAAGTCCTTTTGACATAAAAACTAATGACAGGTCTATCTTGTCTTGAACTTCTGATCAAAGTACAACTTATGGGCTATAAATATCTATCCCTATTTATGCTACAAGAAGCCATAAATATCCCTTAGACAACACAAACATCTGGTTTTGTATGTGACACATCAAAAAATAAATGCTCTTAAAGTAAAGAGATAATTACAAGAGTCATGATGAAAACTGAGATTTGATTGATCTCCACCACTAATAATTTGTGACAAACAAATTTCATTCCATAATGAACAACGGAATGGGCTAAACCAGTTGTCACTTATTAGGTTTTATACAGTCAAAATATTTATTAACAGGAAATTGGTCTGGTTATGGGCTACCTTATCATAAAGTATACTATCTGAAATATTTTTGCAACAATTAGGTAGTAAAATAAATGAAATTATAAAAATATATGATAAAATCAGTTATTGGTTTAGATATGTGGATGATGGCATGTATATATCGAACAATAATAGTATTAACTTAACAGTATTTTAGAAACAATAAATAAAACTAATAGAAATATCAAATTTACTTAGATAATACTTATAAAAATAAAACTCAACAAACTTAATTATAATTTTTTAAAAATAATAATGTTAATTTGATTTACAAAAATAACATTCATAAGACAATATGGACCTCATTTATATTTACAGGCAATGAATTAAAAATATCACCAAATTATTTAAAATACGAATGTCAAAATTGCATTTAAAACTAATAATAAAAAAATAATGAATAATAATTAAAATAATATGCATGAAAAATGTGGTTTTCATAAATTATTATTTTAAAGCTGTAATAAAGTTTATATAGGTAAAACCAGAAAAAAAACTAAAAGAAAGATATAAAGAGCATTTCAATGAAAAAATATATACATCAAAATTTTCAAATTATTGTATTAATAGTAACCACAAATTTCCAAATATAGATAATATAAAAACTTGATTTAATGTGTTTTAATAACTATTCAATTTATTAGGTCATTAACCTAAAAAATTTAAGAATAATATAAAACTTATAAAAAAAATTAATTAAGGATTAAGAATGAACATAGGCTATATAAAGCATTTGAAATATATAACTATAGTATTAATAACACATTATTAAATAAATAAATACAAATACTATCCAAATATAATACTGTATTCAATGTCTATAATGTTGCAGCAACAAGATAAATTTGCCAATTTTGTAATAAATTTGGCAATAATGATGCTATTTCTTAACTTACATATATATGTTGTATGACTTGTTTCACTCATTCCTGATTATGTTGGAACTGTTTGCCTACAAAAAGCTTTGAATAATAAAAATTAATAAATAATTCTTGTAATTGTATATCCTCAGTTATTTTGATTGCTATGCAAAAAAACATACTTCATAATTTGTATACACACACACACACACACACGTGTGTGTGTGTGTGTGTGTGTGTGTTTTGTTTGACTGTTTACTTGATTAAAATTTATGTTAATTATAATAATACTAAATATACAAAATTAGTACATATTTATGGTTTCAGAAATGCATGACTAGATATGTTTAGTTTCAACAGTTTCTAAATCACTAAATGTGTTTTAAATAATGTGTATAACATTATTTTTTATATGTTGTTTTCTTATTTAAGTGTATTAATATGTAGACTAGGTATAGATGATGAGACATGTGCCATACAAGTTTCACAGTTATCTCTAGGCCCAACTATACTTGGTACCAAGTGCTCTGGACATTATCGTCAAACCTTATTTTGTTCTGAATTCACTCGATATCGCTCATCTGATGGATCCTGTAACCATCGCACACACCCTGCTTGGGGCCAAGCAGCAACAGCATATAAAAGACTGGTACCTGCGAAATATGAAGATGGTGAGTTGTTAACATTTTATTGACATTTTATCACAATTTGTTGTTTTGATGTTATTATTGCAGGAGATTATATTGTTATGTTCATTTAGTATGATTGATTTTATTGAAGGCTATATAATTTTATTAATTTAAAATAGTAACTTTTGAGATACTGTTCATTAAGATAGGAAGATATTTTGTAATGTTTTAAATACACCTTAGAATTTTAAGATTTGTATTTATTTTTTTGTTATAAAACATAATAATGACCAATAACACTAATGTTGGATTTTTCGTATTTTTATTAAGAATTTTGCTTGTAATTTTTAAAACTTAATTTTTTTATATATTTTGTTTTAAGTAAAAAAAATTTCTAAAATATATTGTATAAATTTACTATATTTAATTTTTATAATATATTACTTACTTAATATAATATTTATGATGTTTTTATGTAAAAAAATGGAAGTCAAAATCCTAAGAAATTGACATACATTTTTAACTTAAATATAGTTCTTATAAATATTTGTTTTCTTTTCATTTTTACAAAATTAAAGGAGTTTTTAAGAGAAAATTGTCTTTCCCTAAATAAAATTTTTACAATGTTATTCAAATGATATAAAAATGAAATGGTTTAACATTAAGAATTAATGAATTTCTTGAGCACTAAGGACTAATTTTAACTAAATAAATGAAAATTCAATAGCCGCTATATTATTTAATACAATATCAACCACTATTAGGAATTGTGTATGAGAAATTTAATTTGTCTTAATCTGCTGTAAAGTGGTATTATAAACTGTAAAAAGAATCATTCACACTATATGGTTTTTGCATACGTTGTTAGTTTTTATTGTACATATTATTATTTTATATCATACCGTTTGATGTGTGTTGTAAAATAATTTTACACTTTCAAAAGAATATAGTGAGATCAAAACTATATTTTTGTCAGACTTGGAATTTTGTTAAATCTTGTAAGATATATTTTTGTAAGCCTTTACATTCTAAATCCCTGTTGAAGAAGATAACCTTACACTTGATGTTAGGTGGCAGAGCTGTATGGTTTTTTGAAACATACAAACAGATGGAAAAAATATGAATTAGGACAGATTGAAACAAAATAATAGCATACTCTCTAAACTTATAAAACAAAATATGAATTTATTTATAAATAAATAATTGTTGGGTATTTCTGTAAACAATAAATTAAGGCACCTAAGATAACAATAATAGGCTTAAATAAATTATCTAAATTTAGCTATAAATATTAAGAGAGCTATGATAGACACCTTGACAATAATCCTTTAAATCATTCGATGAAATATGATTGTGATATAAAATAAAGTGATAATAACAAGGTTAACAAGTATTGCTATAATTAATAAACAACAATAAACCTCACTACAAATATTTAAAGAACCTTGATGTACATTTTGCTAACACAAATATCATCACTTAATACACTTTTGATATTACTTGCGACCAGACTTTTTCTCTAAAAGTTGTTAAATTGTTAACTTACACTTGGAGGAAACGTTTTCACCATCTTCAGCCTCGTATTTTTGCCACTAGGAATGCTGCAGTTGTGCTTCCTCGGTACCATTTTTTGAAAGTTAGAAGTGATGTGATCAAAGAGGATGTGTGATCTGTGCCGTGTTTGTTTATTTAGGATATCATTTTATGTGTGTTGCTATGTCTATATATTTCATATTGTTCTAGTGTCTTTAATGTATGTGAATCCACCTTCGAAAATCACCTCATGAACACTAAACACTCATTCAAAAGTATGGAAAACAACATGAGCATCCTCCACACATGCAACAAAGGCCATAAATTAAACACATTAGAACAGTATGAAATATATAGACATAGTAACACACATAAAAATGACATCCTAAATGAACAAACATGGCACAGATCACACATACTATTTGATCACATCACTTCTAACTTTCAAAAAATGGTACCGAGGAAGCACAACTGCAGCATTCCTAGAGGCAAAAATACGAGGCTGAAGAAGTCGTAAGACGAAAACGTTTCCTCCAAGTGTAAGTTAACAATGTAACAACCTTTAGTTAACAAAAAGTCTGGTCACAAGTAATAGCAAAATAAGTAATTAACAACCAGCTCATCATGAACAGCAACACGATTTCGACAAATATCATCATTAGAAGCTTACAAACGTGTAACCTTCAGATGTTTGTATCCTTCTGATGATGCTAACTGTATTAGTGAAATTCATATTAAGGTTGTTTAAAAATTTGTAGACAGGGTCAGTATTGTTTGTTTATTACTTATAACTATGATATTGTGTTTTATAAAAATTTTTGTAAATGTAGGCTTAGAATAAAAAACCGTTTTCTAAGGAGAAGTATTTTTGTGTTATTACTATTAGTATCATTTGACAAAAAAAAAACACTTCTTACTGATATTTTTCAGCAGATGCGTGTTGCACTAGAGCATTGTTCAATGTTGTAAGTCGTAGACAAGAATGCACTGATCTAGAATGAAATGCGTCTGCTGAAAATATCAGTAAATAGTAGTTCTTTGCCCAGTGGTACCAATGGTACTAAATAAAACAAACCTCAAGATGTACAACACAAAAACTTCATATTTCAAATTTGCTTCAATTTCAATATATTTCTCATATGTTCAATAAAGCCATTCATGTGTGATAGAAAATTGTTGCACTATTCTGTATTACTTTGGCATGTATTTCTCTCAGACACTATTTACCCCTTTGTCATTGTGAATTTAGACTGTGATCACCTTCTATTGTTACAGAATAGTGGTTATGTTTATCCTCTAACCCAGTTTTCCTAAACTGTGGTGCCCCTTAAGAGTATGCCCTTTGCGAGAAAATATACAATAGGTAATTGAAATTTTTTAATATTAAAAAAGTACCCTGTAAAAATATTTTTACCGTAGCCTAAATTTAAAAGTTAATGAGAGTACTAACAACCTACGTGGCTAGCATATTTTTATTTATGACCCCCAGACGTCCCTCAGTTCATAGTCTTAAATCAACATATAACTTTATAAATATAAAAAATGTAGTTAGGGAAATGCTAAATTAATACAACTCAAAAGTTGATTCATTGGTTAAAATTAACAACAGTGGATTTAGAACCTCGGTTTTTATTGCACTACTCTTAAGTTAACAGTTTCATTATAAACGTGTCTTTTTACTGAAAACATTCTATTATTTTTAAATCAACAATTATCAGCAGATTAAAAATAACTTCTGAACAGCAAAGAAAATTTTTTCTCTTAATTTCAATTTAATTTGTTCTGCTTATTGTTCCCAGGAAAACAGATGTTAAATCTGTTGTGAAAATATTGACTCAGGAATACACATTAAACATCTTTAAATGTGTTAATAGTTGCTTATTATATATAACAGGCATGCATGTTAAGAATTTGGATCTACAGGGCTTCTGCTGTAAATATAATCAGAAGAATTTATTTATGGATTTCATAATGCTTTAATTATCCTTATTGGTAAATGTTCATACTGAAAATATTAACTAAAAATAGAGTAACCAAATTATGTTAATCAGTCCTTAGTAATCATCAAGTAATCATCCTATTTAGCATCAAGTGAGCGTCATGGGTATAGTTTATGTACATTATATTTATAACTAAATTATTTTAATGCATCTATGACTTTTTTTATTTCCTACGTATTCCTTTGTCCTTTTTTTCATATTGTGAAAATGAAATACTGTAGTTAGTCATCTGACATACTTTAGCGTCTAGTGAGCGTCATGGGTATAGTTTATGTACATTATATTTATAACTAAATTATTTTAATGCATCTATGACTTTTTTATTTCCTCCGTATTCCTTTGTCCTTTTTTTCATATTGTGAAAATGAAATACTGTAGTTAGTCATCTGACATACTTTAGCATCTAGTGAGCGTCATGGGTATAGTTTATGTTCATTATATTTATGACTAAATTATTTTAATGCATCTATGACTTTTTTTTATTTCCTTCGTATTCCTTTGTCCTTTTTTTCATATTGTGAAATTGAAATACTTTAGTTAGTTATCTGACATGCCTTAGCATCTAGTGAGCGTCATGGGTATAGTTTATGTTCATTATAACTAAATTATTTTAATGCATCTATGACTTTTTTTTATTTCCTTCATATTCCTTTGTTCTTTTTTTCATATTGTGAAAATGAAATACTTTAGTTAGTCATCTGACATGCTTAGCATCTAGTGAGCATCATGGGTATAGTTTATGTTCATTATATTTATAACTAAATTTCTTTTATTTAGCAGTTTTTTGCTAACATGTCTGGACATATTAATAAGTTGGACTGCCAACTTCGTCTACTGCATGAAAATGATTCAGATTTTAGAGTAAATTCAGATCCTCTAAAAATTGTGCTTTGATGATTTATTAAAAAGGTTCTTATTTATTTATTTGGAAATAATACTGATAATAATTCAATGATCAAAAAAAGAAATTTTAACTTAGAATTCTAGTAATGATAAAAATAACTATATGATTAAGTATAGTAAACCGTACAAGCATAGTTTTACTATGTACCTTACCTGTTCATCAAATCTTGTGTACTAACTACTAATAAAATGTACATTTAAAAAGTTATTTCCACTGATAAAATACTTTAGTTTTGAATTACAAATTGTATACTTTGAAACTTCATTAATATTCTCAATTTTTTTAAAGTGTAATAAGAAACGGATTTTCCCTGTTATCAAGGTAGTTCCTCCATAAAATGATAGACTCGTATATTCATATTTATAAGAAAACATAAATCTGTATTGTGAATGTAATTTGAAAGCTTATCCAGATTCTTTCTTAAACATCCTCTACAGCTAAGTTTCTCTTGAACATGTTTTCATCTGAGTAAAGTTATATTTCATTATATGGATATTCAAGGGCAATTATGAAGTTCAATTATATAAATTGCGGAGAATATACAAAACCTTTTGATACACTCAGTGTTATAAAGTATTTTTACTCTTTATATTGTTTTATCTTTTCTAATATTTCTAATGGGTTGTAGGATTTCAGAAACCCAGAGGTTCACGTTTGGGTCAAGAGTTAGTGAGTCCTCGATTAATCAGCATAAGTTTCTCCCGCAATGAAGATGTGCCTGATTTATCCAAAACGTTGGCTGTGGCCTTATGGGGGCAGTTTGTCTCTCATGATCTTGCTCATACAGCTGTAACTAAAATGTGTAAGTAAATTATAATTTAAAATAAAATATGATATTATGACAGTTTTTATGGTATGAATATTGCTGCTATATTCTCAAATGTAAACTAGTTTCATTTATTGACTTGGTTTGTGTGTTATGGATTTCCTTAAATGTTATCCATTTTAATAAGCTAGACTACTCTCCCTGACCTTCTTTAAAGTTAATTCTTATGTAGTAGAAGTATACCAGTATAAGTTATGATGTTATGGAAAATTATTTAAAGATTTTGATGTAGCTTGATTTTGATGTAGGAATAGAGCTAAATATTGCCATTTGTTTTAAAATTTCCCCACAATCATACTACTCTATAGTTCTATTTACCTGTTTAGTGCTGACTACAGGCGGCAAATTGGTTCCATTTTCTTTCTCTGGCAAGAATTGCTTTTAACCTCTTTAAGAAGAATTTATTATCAGCTTCAGTATGGTGAAAAGTAATAAGATTGACCTATTTGACTTTTTATCACTGTAGGGTTTTCAAGGTTTTGACAGTGTTATTATTTCATCTACCGTTAAATGAAAACTGTTTCGCCACTTTATCTTTATTGAGGTCGTATCTTGATATTTTCCTGAAGTTCAGATCCTGTAGTTCAGTTTAGCTCTTTTACTGGTCAATACTAACTCACTCTCAAGTTAATTCACTAAATATCTGGTAGCTCAAGCTGTAATCCATTAAATAGTTAATTCATTAAATAGCTGATAGCTCAATGTGTAATCAATTAAATAGTTGAAAAATGTTCAAAGTTATCTGCAAAGTCTTTTGCTTCTCATTTTTTTAAAGCAATCTGCTTCATAATCTTTGATAGGAGTGGATTTCTGAACTATAAACCCCTTTATTTTTCCAGTGGATCTCAACGTATGTGTTTATTTTTCTTGTCTTGTTCTGATAATTCTAGTTGGATATTTCCTTCAGCTTTTGAATTACTTATTTAAATTGTTGTTTTCTTTTTGTGTAATGGTTTTATAAAGAATTTCATGTGACTGCTGATATCTATGTATCAAATGCTGCTTTGTCTACCAGGGCCCTTTTCACTCTTTACCTCCATGACATCCAGTTTATTGAGAATACAGTGTGATCAGTTGCCCTTAGACTCTCATGCCATCCAAGACATTCAAACAAATTCTTTTGAAGTTTGACATAGACAAAAATTTATTGCTAAGAATTGAAATGAAAAGTAAGAATGAAAAATTTACAACTGTAAAAATTCTCAAGGTAATTGTTAATTGTTACCTATGTAACATTTTTAAATAGATGAGATTCCTACCTAAATATAAATATGTGTATATTGATGTTAATGTTAAACTTCTGATAAATTTTACGTTTAGTAGTGTGTTTGTAATTGAAACTTTGTATTTTGTCTCTGTGTAATTATATAGTTATAGGCCTATACTTGGTGCTTTACTGTATGAGTTATACTAAAACATAAGATAAAATGTAATAATAGTAAGGATTGTCATAAGTAATTTACATAATTTTAAATTTAAAATTCAGATATAGGCTATCTATAAATATTAAAATAGAAGTATACATAAGATAAATTAAACATACATTTCATACTATATTTTAAAATTTACTATTTACAGAATTTATATAACTTTAAAACCACCATTTTCACTTACATATATAGTTTCAACATTTTAAATATTTACATGTACAGTAGGATTATTTTATTGTTCACTGATTTGATCTATATTTAGTAACAAATAGAGTGTAATTATTATGTCTTTTTTTGATTCTAGATCACAGTAATGAACCAATCTTATGTTGTTCAAAGAATGGTAACAATTTATCACCTCGCTATGTTCATGCTGCTTGTTATCCTATTGATATTCCTAGAGGGGACCCTTTTTATGGAAAGTTTTACCATACTTGTATGTCATATGTCCGCTCTCTGGTCGCTTTCAGGCCCGATTGCAATTTAGGACCTGCTGAACAGGTAGATAATTATTTTACTATCAAAATTCCTATTTCAGAGTGAAGTAAAATCAAACTTCAAGCTTTAATAGTGTTCATGAAAATTTTTATTGTTTCTTAATTTTTTGTGAATCAAGTTGTTTATAAGTCACAATTGAAAAATCTCCTTTATCAAGTAGTTTAATAAAAGCTTTAATACAATAAAATGCGATTAAATACATAGAATTAAATATTAAACGTATTATATTAAGCTATATGTCTTATAATTATATCTAATAATTTTCATGTTTTCTGTCATACATTTTTGCAGATTTTGATAAATATGATTTAATTGTAAATCAACTTACACCATTTTTATTAATGTAAATAATAATAAAAAAATGCCTAATATAGATTTTAAAAAAACAGTGCATGAGGTCAGAATTTTTAAATTCAGTAGATTTGCTATCACTGGAGGAATATATCTAAGTGATACTTTCTACACAAATATATAATTTTCCTGTACATCACTAATTAATTAAAACTTTCTTGATTTGTTTAAAATATAAATCCTAGGGTTTAGTTGCAATGCACCTTCTTCTGCAGGTAACCAAAAAAAAAAACATTCGGTGGTTTTGAGGGTTAATTGAATCACCCTCAGTGAGATAAGCTCTCTAGGAACATTTGTCTCAAAACATGTCAGCGACAACTGTCGCTGTGTGTGCCATGCACCATCCTGGTGAAACTAGGTATGATGTAATTGAGAACAGGCTAGTAAAACTCCTAGAGCAAAGTCAAGTAATGGACAGAATTTGCATATACAACCAATGATCTCTACTCGTGATAAGGTGCACTACACAGCCACCAAGTGCATGGATTGCTAGTGAAGCTTCCTGGGGTTCCCTTAGTTCCAGTACTGTATATTTTGTTTCTTAACACACTACTGAGGTGAAAATCAGCCGTAACATATAAAACCAACAAACAAGCCACCCAGCATTTACCATAGACTCACCTATGCTCTATACATTTATGCAAAGAAATTGTTCTATCCCAAAGCCTAAATCATGTCAGCACCTCCCCTTCAGAAAAGATTTGCTACTGGATAGATCGTCAGACATGACTTTATTTTTGAAAAACCAATTAATGAAATTTAGCTCAGAGAGCTGTCCTAACGGGTGAGTTGAAGATGCTATGCTTGAACACCATTTTCACCAAGGAAACTGAGAAATATTGGCTATTTATTTATTATTATAAATAAAAATCAAATTGAACTAGAAAAAAAATAACTTTTAAATTTTACAAACGAATTATTAAAAAGAGATTATTAATTTCATTTAACAATTAAACAATTTAAAATATTTCATAAAATTATCCATCAATTCTCAAGTGTCTATGAAATTATTTATAACATTATTACACAATGCAATCAATAAAAATATCACTAATAATACAGAAAAGAAGAAGTATATTAGACAAGACATTGAAAACTGATACTAATTATAAAAATTTAAACTTATTAATGATTGACTTATGTACATATTTTACATCAATATCTATGAAATTGGTATCTTTATTTATGTAATATTTTGTAAAATATATTTATTTTTTTAGAAACATTTTTAATTTTAAAGCACTTGCTTTTATTGTCAATTTATTGAACTTTCATTGAAGCTTTAATATTACATTAAATGTACACATTTTACATATTTGTTGATTTCATCTTTATGTGAGGTACTAGTTTTCACTGAAACACTTGTAAATATTTTACAAACTTGCCTATAGTAGCAGTTACTTATATTTGTTGAGGATAGCTATTTCGGGAGATCTGTCCCATTGTGAACTCAGACTGTAACTCAAGTGTACATTAAATGTACATATTTTACAATAATATGTACGAAATTTGTACCTTTATTTGTATAATATTTTGTAAAATAATTTTTTTAAAACATTTTTAGTTTTAAAGGTTGTAGCATTTGCGTTTAATGTCAATTTATTGATTTTTTATTTCTAGTTTTTAATTGGAGCTTTAATTTAAGTAATATTTTTTCAGTTGAATCAAGTTACACATTTCTTGGATGGCTCTACTATATATGGCAATTCTAAAGCAGTTGAACAGTCTCTAAGGTCGAACTGGAATGGACGGCTTAGAGTAGATATTGAAGATGGTGGAGAGTTTCTTCCATTCCAGAGTGATGTGTTTCCTCACTGTCACGCTGGGTTGAATAAAACTTGCTATGAAAGTGGTCAGTTGTTATAATAATAAATACTCAGTTGTATTGTTTGTTTTCAGTTTTGGGGTGTAATATTTTAAAGAATATTTTAAAACTAAGTATGGATAATTAGTATTTTTGAACCCTTTCAAGATCATATTTATATTAGGCAAAATTAATTTCTTACTACAGTTAAACCTCATTGTAACAGGCCCTACTAAATTAGACATCACTTATAACAAACTGTATTATGAAGATAGATCATACAATTCAACAGCTATGTAAACAAGGGCTGCATAGCCTGCACCGGCATAGTACCTACATGGATCCTTACACTGTCGTTTATACCTGCTGCATGTTGAATTCTCTCTAATAAATATATCCAAGAGCTGTAAACAGTGTAAAGTAACAGTAACATTTATAATACTCACTTAATAAGAGTTGACAAATGTTTTGTAAACAAATATACAACCAAAACGCCACTGGCTTAAAATGTGATTTATGTTCCTTAAAACAATCAAAACACTTTCATTATAAGTCTGAAGACTTCTTTTTAAATGTAAGGAAAACATGTTTTAGCACTGAGAGTGAATTTTATGGTACAGTACATGAAATATGTATTTCATAACATATGACACATGATTTAAATATATGTGTTAGCTATTTTTAATCACTCTAAATAAAATGTATACATACCAGTTTTAACCAGCTTATTCTTTTTAATAACCTCTTACAGTTTTACCTTCCACTTTATTTCTATTCTAACTACTTAAAAAAAACTTTAAGCTGTATAAAGAGTTTTATTACAAACAACACTCAGACCCAATTAGTTAAAGGATCAATTAGTTATAGTTGGGCCTGTTATTTATAATATTATAAAATGTCAATCCATATAGTAAAAAAAAAGTTATACATTAAAATTTGGGAGTAAAAATCAACTGTTCTTTTCAAGAGACTAAGAAAATTCAACTACAACCCCAGACACCCAGACCCTGTACAATTGCTCAAACTAAATATGGTTTCATCTCACTAATAAAAATGAATAAAGTGTATGATATAAAATAAAATCTAATGCAATATAATAACATAAAACTAATAAAAAAACACATGTAATGTAGGGCATGGTTCTGTATGATGTTTTACAAAAACAAAGTAAAGAGACTGAATCATATAAAGCAACAGAATAACAAATTTTAATAAAACAATTTAACAAAAAATGCAAAAACAAAGCAAACATATCACAAAAACATGTCCAAACTTAAAAACCAGCAGTAAATACAATTGTTGGTTTAATAATAATACTTTTGCATAGATAAATTTAAGAAAGATAGTACCTGTTATAATCTTTAAACAACAAGTCATTAAAATCTTTTTCAATACCAAAAACAAAACTGTATGCAATAAACAAGAGTAAATACAGGTTATTTAAAAAGTAACAACAGCTAATTGAAGAAATATCTGAATAACTAAATATATAAAAAGTCACTAACTACAGTATAAAAATCTTTTATTTGACTACAATTACTTTATGTACACTTATGTACTTTGCCTACAAAAAAGTAATTGGAGTAAAATACAGTACAGTCTCACTAATCCGGACTTGATGGGACCGGACCCTGTCCGGATCAACGAAAGTCCGGATTAGACGGAAAAAGCCAAACAAATGCATACAATATGTGTTTTAGGCGGGGAAACATATTGAAATTGTAGTTTTAGTGAAATTGATGCCTAAATATAGCTATAAAGTACAGTATTTCATAGCTTATTTAGCAAAAAATCCTGTAATTGTAACAGAAAAGGTATGACATGAAAAATATCAAAGCATCTTTCTCGTTGATTAAATGTATTCACATAAAGCTATTTACACTATATGTATAAATGCACACAAAACTCAAACAAAAATGAAACTGAAACAAAAATAAACTTTAAAAAACTTAGTGAAAAAAGTCCGTAATGTTCTTTTGTTTTAACTATGAATGACGTCGTTTCACAGTACGATCTCGTAGGTCAGTAGCTCCGCAGTTGACGTATCAGTTTGTTTCTCAAAGTAGGTCATCAACCGCTCCAGCATTGCAGCCGCCCCATCATGAGTTGGGCTGACCGGTTCGTCTGTGTAGTCTTCCTCTTACGAGCTGTCATTTTCCGCGTTTGCAGTGCACACCGCGACGATTGACCACTTGATAACCAATGTCATTATCACTAATAATTCACTCGGAAATATCAGTGTCTTTCAACTCGGCCCAACCTTCCAATTGTTGAAAAATCTGAACAAATTCTGCGTCGTCATTAGTAGGTTGACTGTCGGTTTTTTTACTTTCCTGTGGCATTTCAGGCCACAATTTTTTCCAGCTCTTTTGGAGTGTAGACGGTTGCATTTCCTCCCACGATTCTGCAGCCATATAAATGACATCCTTTATAGTCACTTTTTAAAGAATTTCAATAAATTGTGTAGCTGGATCTGCTTCTTGTTGTTACAAAAGCGATAAAATTAACTTTTTCCTATATCGCCGTTTTATCGTCTCTATCACGCCTTGGCCCATCGGCTGAATGAGAGCCGTGACGTTAGGAGGAAGAAATATAATAAAAATGTCACCATGACGTTATTCTTCATTTGGGTGGCATGGGGCATTATCAATTAGTAAAACCGCTTTTCTAGGGAGTTGTTTCTCTTTTAAAAACGTTTCTGTTGTTGGAACAAAGTTTTCAAAAAACTTCAGTCCATAAAATTTTGACTGTTCATCCACGCTGATTTTTGGAACTTGTATTGGGCCGGTAGAACACTTAAATTTACATTTTTTTAAAACCCTAGGCTTTGCGGATTTTCCTATCACCAAAAGTGGAAATTTTAGATCGTCAGAAGCATTACTGCAGGGCAGCAAAGTCATACGTTCTTTCTTAACTTTATGGCCTTTTCCTACTGAATCTAATTTGGAAGCTAAAGTTTTTTTTGGGAACATTTTATAATTTAATCCGGTTTCGTCAGCGTTGAACACCTGACAAGGTTGTAAGTTTACATCTCTGAGAAACTTGCCAAATTTGTCTTTGAATTTTTCCCTGCATCACGGTCACCTGACAAAATTTCACCACTTATTCCGAGTTGACGGATGCCGTGTCGTTCCTTCCACCGTGACAGCCAACCCACACTGGCAGTAAAATTAGGATCTCCTTTTAACTTTTCATTCAGTTTCAGAGCGATCGTTTGCAAATTTACACCCGATAATGGAACACCCTGTTCCCATTGTTGGCAAAACCAAACATACAACGCTTCATCTAAGGTTTCATTTTTTGGTTTTTTTAAAGTTCTTCTGCCGCCTAAACTGTCTTAACTAACTATTTTTGCAAAAAAATCTTCAATTTCCTGTCACTTTTTCTCCAATCGGAAACAGTTTGTTTTCCCACGCCTAACTCTTTTGAAATTTTAGTAAGCGATTCACCTTCACCATTACGAAATAAAGCTTGGAGTTTTTATTCCATTGTTACTATCACTGACTTACGTTTAGTGGCCATTTTCACTGAACACTGAACGAGACGTAAATAAAAAAAAAACAGATCAATATCGCACTAGAATTAAATGACAACTGAGCAGAAATCTTGCGAGAAGCAGTAAGGGAGGCATCCGTCCGACAACACAACTTACCTGACCACAGACGGATAGACTTACTATCCGTTTAGTCAGCGGTCCTTTATCTTTCGTTTATCGCAAGATGTCTCCGATGTCACGTGCGTTGTAGTGTTGATAGATCTAATGTGAATATATTTTTAAGACGTATTTAAGACGTTTTTCCTATTTTAATAGGCAAAAGAAACAAATAATATGGTAAATTCATATTTTAATGAATAAATTATATTATTTGTCTATTAGAGTAGGAAAACCCCTTTGAAAAATAACAAATATAGACGTATAAAAATAAATATTTTTGTGGACGGCAGACTGATTGTGCACTGTAAAATACTATAACTAAACACAAATTTTGGGCCGTCCGGATTAGCCGGACGTCCGGATCATCGGAGACCGGATTAGCGAGACTGTACTGTAAAAGATTTTTATTTTGTGATTAGTAGGTTATTATTTATTTAGTTAAAAATAGTCCACAGAACTCAAGAAATTTATTAATTAAAATATCTAAATATCGAATTGAAGCTAGTTTCAGGCTTGTCAATAACTCTGAAAAACATAAGCCTTTCATAATACAATGACGATCAAAATTTGAGGCTATGTCATCAACAATAAAGCATGAAGACAATACACAATATCAAGAGCACAGTGGTACAATATATTACAATAAAAATATTGAAAAGAACCCCAATACCACAAAAATAATCAAAAATAACAAATAAAACAAGTTACTTAAGATTAAACCCTTATGTACATTTCGATGACCATGTCATCATCATCAGAGGGTCTTGTTACAAAACACAATCTAGCACACAAGAAGTTACAAACTCATCATTCTAGTTTGTAACTTCTTGTGTGCTAGATTGTGTTTTGTAACAAGACCCTCTGATGATGATGACATGGTCATCGAAATGTACATAAGGGTTTAATCTTAAGTAACTTGTTTTATTTGTTATTTTTGATTATTTTTGTGGTATTGGGGTTCTTTTCAATATTTTTATTGTAATCATGAAGACAATGTTCCAGGCTTTTATCAAGATGGAGCTTGAGATTAATCAGAGTAGAAGAAACTCGATCAATGAAATATTTTCTAAAACTAATGCGGCAATCTCAAACACTAAATTTCTATCATACAAACTCTGCTGAGCACTGAATAATAAGGAAAACATATTTTGTTTATATGAATACAATTTTAAAATTACAGTATAAATAATACAATTATAATCTGTTTAAGAAATTATTCTACATCTTGTACAAACTAGCTAAATCTAAATAAAATATTAAAGTAGAATAAATGTTTTCTAGTTCAACCATAAATATATTTTCTAATTAGGCAGGTTGAAATTTAAAAAATAGCTCTTTTTTAGGACAAATATTATATCTTAAAATTAGTTTTTCAACTCATTGTGAATTATATTATTCGCAATCCGAGCAATCTAGCAGCATGAATTAATTTAACATGTCAAGTTATTATGGACACTGAATTGTGTAGTGATTGCCGACCAGACCTGAACACTGTCGATCACAATCTTGTACTTTACTTTCTGTGATAACAGATTATTGAAATTGCCAGACTATAAGATGTAGGAGTAACAGGTGTTTAATTTACAATTATTTACTTATAACAAAATGTAACTAAATTTTAAATTAGTGGCTTTATATTTTTATATAATGTAATTTAAGTTATAATTAACATAAACTAGAAAACTGGAGGAGTAAATCATTTAAATTATACAAGTTTTTCATACACCTTGCTCATCACAGGAACATAAAAATTTTTATAATTCTATTTCTTAGGGGATGTGCGTGTGAATTCAGTTCCACATACTGCCATACTACACACCATTTGGGTGCGGGAACACAACCGTATTACAACAAAATTGTCCAGTGTGAACCCCCATTGGTCAGATGATCGTCTTTTCAATGAGGCCAGGAAGATTGTTACAGCTGAAATCCAACATATCACCTATAACGAATGGCTACCTATTATTCTAGGTAACTTTTTAACTTTAGTTACTTCTAGGTAACAGGTTACTTTAGTAGAAAATACTATATTTTTTTACAATCTTCATAAATTACCCCAAACTCATGCAATTAATCTAATAGATTATTATTAAATTTTCAATTTTTGTTGGGATATTTTGTAGAACTAAAAAATGTTTATATAATTTTGATTAAAAAAATCTTGCAAATATTAATGTTTTGGAAAATATGCCCTGTTTTCAATTTAATTCAATTGATTAGCTTGGCTTGAGTAGCTAAAGTTGAAAATTGAACAGTATTATTAGGATTCTAATCACTTGTAAGACAATATTGAACAATTGGGAATCAAATAAATTAGTGAATTGGTTATTTTATAAATAAGAAGGTAATCTTCATACAGCTGTATGTAAAGAGTGGAAAATAATGACATTTTGTAAACATATGTTTTTATCCAGTGCAACAATTGTATTATTTTTTCTATTGGATAATCTAATAATTGTATACTGCAGACATATATAGTCCCAATTAGTTTGAATTAGGTCTCAAGGACTTTCTGTTGTTGTAAACTATCCATATCCAACTCCATTTTATCATGGTGTTTCACCTAAACTTATCTTCTACAGTATTCTCATCTCTTTTACATTCTTTTCTATCTAATACTCATTTTCTGATTTAAAACCATGAGAGAATTCATAATTTGTAATAAAGAAAACACTGATTGAGAAAACTTTTAATTATTATGAAAAACTAACTTTGTTTCCTTTACCGTGATGAATATTAAAAAAAAAAACTCACAAATTAAGCAAAATTGATATTAATATTCCTGAAATTAATAAAGAATTCTAACAAATAATAATAACCAATAAAGTTTTTCTTTGGTTTCATGTGAACGAAAAACATAATTAGAAAAATATTTAACTAAAACACTAACCACATCCATATTACAATTAGAAAACTACATGTATAAAATAGTTTGATCTTATTGTCTTTTCCTGAAACTTATAAACCCTATTAAGTATCACCATGTGAATTAGTGTATGAGAAAGATGTCTTTTAATACTTTTTTTTATAGTTACTTGCTTAGGAAATGAAATAATAATTCACTTAGTTCTTTAAGCAGCACTGCAGGCTACATATTTTAGCCTAACAAAAATAATTTTACACTGTTATGAAAATAACCAATCTTACATGAAAGTTTCCACATCAGATTGAGTGTTGATATTTGACTTATTATAAATAATTTTAAAATTAAATGTTAATCATTATTGAAAAACATCTTTTTGAAATGTTTTTACAATAATTTTATTCTCATTTGTTGCTTGTAGACCTTTTAATCACATTTCTCATATAATTTTCTCTAGGCAATCAGTACACAAAGAGAGAGGGTCTTCATGTGCAAGATGGCTACAGTTATCTTTACAGTGAGGAAATCAACCCTTCAATATCCAACAGCTTTGCAAATGCCGCTATGCGATCTATCAATTCTCTTATTGAAGGAAATATTGGGTAAAACCTGCTGTAAATTTTAGTTACACATAGTTAAACTTTTAAAATTTCCCAATTTTGAGAGAATAGAAATAAAAAACATTAAAATTACTTATACAAACTTTCCTTGCAGTATTTTTTTAACTCACAACAAGCTCAGAGAATTTCATAAGTCAAAAAAAGAAGAATAAAAATGTTTCAAAACTACAAGATTGAATATAATTCTACTTTTGTAATTACAGAGAAGCAATTATGCAGATAAAAACTGAAATTTGTGTATATATAGATATAATTCCTTCCATTTATAGTGAAAACTTACATGGACATTACACAGTTTGACCACCATTTTTCCCTCTTAAAACTTTAGTTATTTTAAGAGAACATTCCTAATACAATTCAGAAATAACTTACAAAGCTCTTGGTGAATCCCCTAAGAGAGTAAAATATGCTGTCATTCTACATAGTTCTATTAGCGTACTTCTCATAACACTTATTTCAAGGGTTGAGATAGTTATCAACTTTTGTAACTATTTTTTATCTGTTTGAATAGTTATTACACTTTGACATTACTTGCGTCAAGCTTTTTGTTAACTAAAGATTGTTGAGTTGTTAGCTTACACTTGTCGGAAAGGTTTTTGTCCTTACGACTTCTTCAGCCTCAAGACTTTTCGATGTATGAATAGGATATAAATTCAAATTTTTCTTTCTATACTTAATGTCCAAGTATCAGTAAGATTTTGAAAGCTGTTTGTTTTCTACATATCATCACTTAAACCCTTTATGTAAACATCTTTACATTATTTGAGTTTCATAGTGGTGTAAAGATTAAATTTAAGGTAATTTGTTTTTTACAGTAGAGGGTCAATAATCCAAAATGCGTCATAACTAAATTTAAATCGCAAAGTACAGTATATTTTATCATCTTTTTTAATTTTTTTAGATTTGTATGCTCTGCACCCTAACCAATAACCCATATTGTAACCAATCAGCAAAATAATAAAGTTTATTATTAAACAATTTAGCTTATACAACTATTCTTTCAGCTTAGCTTGTGAGGTTATGTTAAAACAAATAAAAGATCAACACAAGACTCACAAATTAATCATTTATTGACCCATACACGTTTCAATGACAAAGTCATCATCATCAGTGAGTGTTGCTACTACAAACGCTAACTTATAACTAAGGTGAAGGTGAGGTTACACTACTAAATTTATATTGTGGGTGTTGTCACACCCATCCACCAACACAACAGTTATTAACATTACTTCAAACATGATACATCAAATAGAAATTTTATACCCAACTCATTAATTACAATAGAATTCTCATCCATACATATAAATAAAATAGATAATTAATATTTCAGTATTATTATTATTTCAAGATTTTTACAATTAAATTTTCTTGTGTCACAATAATTACATTAATATAGAATTTTGAATAGGGCCTGGCTCATTATTTACAATATTATTTGTATTCCTATTAATATACAAAGTTTCCTACACATCCAATTCCCTAGACTTAACAATGTTTTTTAGCAGGGTTACATCATCTACTTTAAATTCGTGCTTTCCCTCTAAACAATGTTTCACCATCACAGATTTCTCTGGTCTGTTATATTTAACGTGGAAAAATGTTCTTTAGTCCTAGTTTTAATATTTCTTTTTGTTTGGCCTATATATTTCATAGGACACTTGCTACACCGCAGGCAGTTAATTCCTGACTTTTCCTCATTAGGTATGGCTTCTTCATGGTTCCCTAACAACTTCTTTAGGTTATTTGCAGTGGTAATTTTTTTGGTAATATTTTTTATTTCCTGATTTTGGAAATAATATCGTTAGGACTAATATTAAAAAGAAATTGGTAAACCAAATTAAATCTCAGAAAATGAGTTTGAAGAATAATAATAATTACTATAGCTATTCAGAGTTTAAGAAAGAAAAATGTATTTTATTTAGAAGCAAATAAAAGTAACTCCATCGTTGTTATGGATAGATTGTAATATAAAGAAATAGATGGGGAAATGCTTAAAGTAGGACTGTATTCAACAATAAATTGAAAAACCATAGTAAAGTTTACTAGAAATATCAACGAAACTTGAAACATTGTAAAAGTTTAGTGGATAGTTAACTTTAAAAAAATTAACTGTTTCAAACCCGTTATTACCACGTTTGTATTCTTTACCAAAAGTTCATAAAGAAGGAAGAGAAATGTAACCAATAGTATTTGGAATCAATTCACCAACATATATAATTGCAAAATGGTTGCATCGTCAATAAAACGATTGTTTTGAAAGGCGCCAGTAAGTAAATTAATAGTTTCCACTCATTTATTCAATAATTTCTTATGATTTTTAGATCATAACTTGAGTGATGGAACTACTTATTACACTTTTGCTATTACTTGCGACCAGACTTTTTGTTAACTAAAAGTTGTTAAATTGTTAACTTACACTTGGAGGAAACGTTTTCATCTTACGACTTCTTCAGCCTCCCGAGGAGTATGTGTGATCGAGGAGTATGTGTGATCAATCACATCACTTCTAACTTTTTAAAAAATGGTACTGAGGAAGCACAACCGCAGCATTCCTAGCGGCAAAAATACGAGGCTGAAGAAGTCGTAAGACGAAAACGTTTCCTCCAAGTGTAAGTTAACAATTTAACAAGTTTTAGTTAACAAAAAGTCTGGTTGCAAGTAATAGCAAAAGTGTAATAACATCATGAACAGCAACAAGATTTTGATATTTGATGGTTTAAAATAAAAACTTTGTTAATTTTATAGCCTTGCCTAATATGTAAATTTCTTTTAAAATGTGTTTACCAATTAATTTTGGTCATTAAGTTCTGTTCTTATTCATTAACAATTAGTTCAAACTTTTAAAATAAATCCGCTTTATTATACAACACGATCCTAATTTTTTAGTTGCATTTATTTAAAGTAAGTGTATACAAGTTATAACATTAGCAACTTTTTTCACAGATTATATGAAGAAAATCGAAGTGCAAAACTGAACATTTTACTCAAAAACCATTTTAATCATCCACATGTAAGGCAAGACAATCAACAATTGGATGCATTACTTCGAGGCTTAGCCACTCAGAGTAGTCAGAAAATGAATTTGGAACACTCAGAAGCAGTAATATATTCACTAAACTTTTAAAGAATTAAAAACTAAATTTTAAAAGTACTGTACATGCAAATATTAATTGCAAATGTGTACTTCAACTTAACTTATAAATATGTAGAAATGTATGTGTTCTAGAGTTTAACATTATAATTTCTTTTAATTTTGTTTGTTCAATCTTGATACATTTAATTTTAACTGGAAGTTTTACACTGTTTATCTGAATTTCATGTATGCACTCCAAAAAATTGTTCAAATATCAAACAAAAACATTGGCAGATCATGAGATATTTATATGGAAAAATGATCTAAAACTCAGGAATAAATTTTATTTTTGTTGTCTTATTTTGGCTGCAACTAAATGGCTGCCAACTTGAGGGGATTCAAAATCTGTTCTTGTGAAAAATCCATATTGCAATGTCAAACCGAATATTGGAGAACAATGTCACTAACGTTAATATTGATATTTCAGTCTATGAACATTAAAGAATATTGCATATTATATTGGCAAATTAATTAAGTACTGACATATACGAAACTATTTACACTCAATTTTCAAAGGTAACTAAAATATATTTTTTTAGCCTAATTTCTTGTTCCATTCTGAAACCAGTTCCATTATATGATATTTTACGAGTTTAATTTAGTTTTTTATGGTTTTATCTAGGGCGTACATTGAATGTTGCACAGTTTAGATGTTCCTTTTAACATATATTTTATTTAATAATATTTTAAAAATAAACCCAATAACCACAAATTAACTTTATTTATTCACAATAAAAATATTGAAAAGAACCCCAATACCACAAAAATAATCAAAAATAACAAATAAGACAAGTTACTTAAGATTAAACCCTTATGTACATTTCGATGACCATGTCATCATCATCAGAGGGTCTAGTTACAAAACACAATCTAGCACACAAGAAGTTACAAACTAGAATGATACCAATCGTTCTCCGCGGTCTCTATATATAGGCGTGAGGTAAGCTCCGCCCCCTCTCCGCCCTCGACCGACAAATAACGATCGGCCATCAGGAACCAAATAGGTTATGTCAAAAATTACATTATAATAATACATATATAATAAAAACTACAGCAATAACAATTAATAAACTAAAAGTAATTAGATTAAAACATCGTAATTTGAAGAAAGCTATTTAAGTAAAGTATATAATGGTGAGTAAGGAATAGGTCCTTTATCTGCATTCATTAATTTACAATTTGATTTGACTATAAAAACACTTTCATAACTATTGAGTAACTTTTTTGAGTTTATACATTTAGCTAAAATAACATTTTTATCTAAATCATGCTGATTACTAAGGACATGTTCTGCTACACTTGATTTTTCAGGTCTTTCATATTTAATATGGGCAAGATGTTCTTTAAATCTGGTTACAATTTTTCTTTTAGTTTGACCTATATACATCTCGTTACAAGTACTACAAATTATCTTATAAATACCTGATTTTTCCAACATTGGAATTTTATCTTTCGGGTTACACAATAAATGCTTGAGTTTATTTTGAGTTTTATAGGCTATCTTAACATTTACCTTTTTAAAAATAGAGTCTAACCCTTTTGTTAAAATATTATCGAAAGGTAAACTAATAAAAGTACATTTTTTAACTTCTTTTTGAAGAGTGGTAGTTGTGTTCAAAACATATTTTAATCTTTGTTTTCTAACAATATTATCTATAATTTTAGCATCAAAATCGTTATATCTAGCCACTCCTTTGATATAATTAATTTCCTTATAAAAACGTCTAGGACTAAGTGGTACATTGATAGCTCTGTTAACCAAACTGTTAAATGCTGCTATTTTATGTGTATAACAATGGTTGGAACTATTTAAAATATATCTGTTATTGTTAGTAGGTTTCCTGTAAATATCAAATTCAATTTTTTCATGATTTTTAATACACAGAATATCTAAAAAAGGTAAACGATTATTAGTTTCTAATTCATAAGTAAACTTAATGGAACTATGTATACTATTAAGTTGGTTTACAAAAACATCAACATTACATTTACTGCTATCAAAGATCGCAAAAACATCGTCAACATATCTTAACCAAATCCTAGGAAAATAAGTAATACTATTCTTTAAGTTTTCTTCAAATCTGCTCATAAAAAGCTCAGCAATGAAAGGAGACAAACTGTTACCCATAGCAGTTCCATCACATTGTTTATAAAATTCATTATTAAATTTAAAGAAATTTTGGTACATACATATTTCAGTTAATTTGACATATTCGTTTATTTTAATAGGTTCGATGTTGTTTTCTTTTAAAAAATCTTCAACAAACAATATAGTTTCTTTAACAGGAATGCTAGGAAACAACGAACTTACATCAAAAGATACCATAATATCAGTACTACTAAGTTTTATATTCTTAACCTTGTTGACAAATTCTATGTTATTTTTAATAGGAAACATACCACGTTTTTCTTTTAAAGAAGTAAATTTATAGGCTAACCATTTTGATAAAAGGTAGGTTGGGGAATCAATCCCAGAAACTATAGGTCTCATTGCTTTCCCTTCCTTGTGGATTTTTGGAAGGCAATATAACCTAGGTATAACAGGATTAGAAATTTTAAATTTATAAATATCTTTCTTAGGAATGACTGAACTACAATTCTTAATAGTATCGTTTGTAACTTGAACAAACTTATTTAGTGGGTTTTTAACAATTTTCTGATAAGGGCCTTCTTCTAACATTTTAGTTACTCTATTGACATAATCGTTCTTATCTAAAACTACAATTGTATTACCCTTATCAGCTTTTAAATAATAACAATCTTTGTTACAAAGACCTTTAACTAACTCAAAATTATTTTTAACATTAGCCGGTTTATTGGCCATACGAATATTATTTTCCATTTTAATTTTACAGGCGTTTCTTATGTAATTTTTATCTGACTCTTTTAAATTAAAAATACTACTTTCTATATTAGCTACTATATCAACTACAGTTTTGTTAGTGTAATTACAATGTGCAAAATTTAACCCTTTACTTAATAAATTAATTTCTTCTCTATTAAAAGTTTGGCTAGATTCATTACGAACTAGCGAACAGGTAGGGTTTTTATTATTATTACCTATTTCATCCAAATTTAAATATTTACTAATTGCTACAAATTTCTTATCCAGATTTTTTACCTTACAATCAATTTTATGCTTATTTATTACATACATTTTTCTACAAAAATTATTCCAAACAATAGCGTTACTATCCTTTGCTAATTTGAGGTGTAAATTGTACTTTTTTAATTCTAAATTAGCTAATTTACTATAAAGATATTTAATTTCTAATTTTAACCATTTGAGTTTCGCAAATTCGATAACTCTCTTGGTACGTGAATTATTAAGATTAATGCGGAAACCGTTTATAAATTTAGGAAAAACTTTAAAACGTTGACATTTTTTCAAAAAACCGATATCTACTTGTAATGAACTTATTTTTAAACTTAACTTACTAAAAAGGTTTTGCTCAGTTGACCGGGAAGCCATGATAATACACAATATCAAGAGCACAGTGGTACAATATATTACAATAAAAATATTGAAAAGAACCCCAATACCACAAAAATAATCAAAAATAACAAATAAGACAAGTTACTTAAGATTAAACCCTTATGTACATTTCGATGACCATGTCATCATCATCAGAGGGTCTAGTTACAAAACACAATCTAGCACCTTACCCTTATTACTTTTTACGTATTACGTATTACCCTTATCAGCTTTTAAATAATAACAATCTTTGTTACAAAGACCTTTAACTAACTCAAAATTATTTTTAACATTAGCCGGTTTATTGGCCATACGAATATTATTTTCCATTTTAATTTTACAGGCGTTTCTTATGTAATTTTTATCTGACTCTTTTAAATTAAAAATACTACTTTCTATATTAGCTACTATATCAACTACAGTTTTGTTAGTGTAATTACAATGTGCAAAATTTAACCCTTTACTTAATAAATTAATTTCTTCTCTATTAAAAGTTTGGCTAGATTCATTACGAACTAGCGAACAGGTAGGGTTTTTATTATTATTACCTATTTCATCCAAATTTAAATATTTACTAATTGCTACAAATTTCTTATCCAGATTTTTTACCTTACAATCAATTTTATGCTTATTTATTACATACATTTTTCTACAAAAATTATTCCAAACAATAGCGTTACTATCCTTTGCTAATTTGAGGTGTAAATTGTACTTTTTTAATTCTAAATTAGCTAATTTACTATAAAGATATTTAATTTCTAATTTTAACCATTTGAGTTTCGCAAATTCGATAACTCTCTTGGTACGTGAATTATTAAGATTAATGCGGAAACCGTTTATAAATTTAGGAAAAACTTTAAAACGTTGACATTTTTTCAAAAAACCGATATCTACTTGTAATGAACTTATTTTTAAACTTAACTTACTAAAAAGGTTTTGCTCAGTTGACCGGGAAGCCATGATAATACACAATATCAAGAGCACAGTGGTACAATATATTACAATAAAAATATTGAAAAGAACCCCAATACCACAAAAATAATCAAAAATAACAAATAAGACAAGTTACTTAAGATTAAACCCTTATGTACATTTCGATGACCATGTCATCATCATCAGAGGGTCTAGTTACAAAACACAATCTAGCACACAAGAAGTTACAAACTAGAATGATACCAATCGTTCTCCGCGGTCTCTATATATAGGCGTGAGGTAAGCTCCGCCCCCTCTCCGCCCTCGACCGACAAATAACGATCGGCCATCAGGAACCAAATAGGTTATGTCAAAAATTACATTATAATAATACATATATAATAAAAACTACAGCAATAACAATTAATAAACTAAAAGTAATTAGATTAAAACATCGTAATTTGAAGAAAGCTATTTAAGTAAAGTATATAATGGTGAGTAAGGAATAGGTCCTTTATCTGCATTCATTAATTTACAATTTGATTTGACTATAAAAACACTTTCATAACTATTGAGTAACTTTTTTGAGTTTATACATTTAGCTAAAATAACATTTTTATCTAAATCATGCTGATTACTAAGGACATGTTCTGCTACACTTGATTTTTCAGGTCTTTCATATTTAATATGGGCAAGATGTTCTTTAAATCTGGTTACAATTTTTCTTTTAGTTTGACCTATATACATCTCGTTACAAGTACTACAAATTATCTTATAAATACCTGATTTTTCCAACATTGGAATTTTATCTTTCGGGTTACACAATAAATGCTTGAGTTTATTTTGAGTTTTATAGGCTATCTTAACATTTACCTTTTTAAAAATAGAGTCTAACCCTTTTGTTAAAATATTATCGAAAGGTAAACTAATAAAAGTACATTTTTTAACTTCTTTTTGAAGAGTGGTAGTTGTGTTCAAAACATATTTTAATCTTTGTTTTCTAACAATATTATCTATAATTTTAGCATCAAAATCGTTATATCTAGCCACTCCTTTGATATAATTAATTTCCTTATAAAAACGTCTAGGACTAAGTGGTACATTGATAGCTCTGTTAACCAAACTGTTAAATGCTGCTATTTTATGTGTATAACAATGGTTGGAACTATTTAAAATATATCTGTTATTGTTAGTAGGTTTCCTGTAAATATCAAATTCAATTTTTTCATGATTTTTAATACACGGAATATCTAAAAAAGGTAAACGATTATTAGTTTCTAATTCATAAGTAAACTTAATGGAACTATGTATACTATTAAGTTGGTTTACAAAAACATCAACATTACATTTACTGCTATCAAAGATCGCAAAAACATCGTCAACATATCTTAACCAAATCCTAGGAAAATAAGTAATACTATTCTTTAAGTTTTCTTCAAATCTGCTCATAAAAAGCTCAGCAATGAAAGGAGACAAACTGTTACCCATAGCAGTTCCATCACATTGTTTATAAAATTCATTATTAAATTTAAAGAAATTTTGGTACATACATATTTCAGTTAATTTGACATATTCGTTTATTTTAATAGGTTCGATGTTGTTTTCTTTTAAAAAATCTTCAACAAACAATATAGTTTCTTTAACAGGAATGCTAGGAAACAACGAACTTACATCAAAAGATACCATAATATCAGTACTACTAAGTTTTATATTCTTAACCTTGTTGACAAATTCTATGTTATTTTTAATAGGAAACATACCACGTTTTTCTTTTAAAGAAGTAAATTTATAGGCTAACCATTTTGATAAAAGGTAGGTTGGGGAATCAATCCCAGAAACTATAGGTCTCATTGCTTTCCCTTCCTTGTGGATTTTTGGAAGGCAATATAACCTAGGTATAACAGGATTAGAAATTTTAAATTTATAAATATCTTTCTTAGGAATGACTGAACTACAATTCTTAATAGTATCGTTTGTAACTTGAACAAACTTATTTAGTGGGTTTTTAACAATTTTCTGATAAGGGCCTTCTTCTAACATTTTAGTTACTCTATTGACATAATCGTTCTTATCTAAAACTACAATTGTATTACCCTTATCAGCTTTTAAATAATAACAATCTTTGTTACAAAGACCTTTAACTAACTCAAAATTATTTTTAACATTAGCCGGTTTATTGGCCATACGAATATTATTTTCCATTTTAATTTTACAGGCGTTTCTTATGTAATTTTTATCTGACTCTTTTAAATTAAAAATACTACTTTCTATATTAGCTACTATATCAACTACAGTTTTGTTAGTGTAATTACAATGTGCAAAATTTAACCCTTTACTTAATAAATTAATTTCTTCTCTATTAAAAGTTTGGCTAGATTCATTACGAACTAGCGAACAGGTAGGGTTTTTATTATTATTACCTATTTCATCCAAATTTAAATATTTACTAATTGCTACAAATTTCTTATCCAGATTTTTTACCTTACAATCAATTTTATGCTTATTTATTACATACATTTTTCTACAAAAATTATTCCAAACAATAGCGTTACTATCCTTTGCTAATTTGAGGTGTAAATTGTACTTTTTTAATTCTAAATTAGCTAATTTACTATAAAGATATTTAATTTCTAATTTTAACCATTTGAGTTTCGCAAATTCGATAACTCTCTTGGTACGTGAATTATTAAGATTAATGCGGAAACCGTTTATAAATTTAGGAAAAACTTTAAAACGTTGACATTTTTTCAAAAAACCGATATCTACTTGTAATGAACTTATTTTTAAACTTAACTTACTAAAAAGGTTTTGCTCAGTTGACCGGGAAGCCATGATAATACACAATATCAAGAGCACAGTGGTACAATATATTACAATAAAAATATTGAAAAGAACCCCAATACCACAAAAATAATCAAAAATAACAAATAAGACAAGTTACTTAAGATTAAACCCTTATGTACATTTCGATGACCATGTCATCATCATCAGAGGGTCTAGTTACAAAACACAATCTAGCACACAAGAAGTTACAAACTAGAATGATACCAATCGTTCTCCGCGGTCTCTATATATAGGCGTGAGGTAAGCTCCGCCCCCTCTCCGCCCTCGACCGACAAATAACGATCGGCCATCAGGAACCAAATAGGTTATGTCAAAAATTACATTATAATAATACATATATAATAAAAACTACAGCAATAACAATTAATAAACTAAAAGTAATTAGATTAAAACATCGTAATTTGAAGAAAGCTATTTAAGTAAAGTATATAATGGTGAGTAAGGAATAGGTCCTTTATCTGCATTCATTAATTTACAATTTGATTTGACTATAAAAAAAATACCCATTTTAAAAAATAGCTAAAAAAATAGCAGCATTTAACAGTTTGGTTAACAGAGCTATCAATGTACCACTTAGTCCTAGACGTTTTTATAAGGAAATTAATTATATCAAAGGAGTGGCTAGATATAACGATTTTGATGCTAAAATTATAGATAATATTGTTAGAAAACAAAGATTAAAATATGTTTTGAACACAACTACCACTCTTCAAAAAGAAGTTAAAAAATGTACTTTTATTAGTTTACCTTTCGATAATATTTTAACAAAAGGGTTAGACTCTATTTTTAAAAAGGTAAATGTTAAGATAGCCTATAAAACTCAAAATAAACTCAAGCATTTATTGTGTAACCCGAAAGATAAAATTCCAATGTTGGAAAAATCAGGTATTTATAAGATAATTTGTAGTACTTGTAACGAGATGTATATAGGTCAAACTAAAAGAAAAATTGTAACCAGATTTAAAGAACATCTTGCCCATATTAAATATGAAAGACCTGAAAAATCAAGTGTAGCAGAACATGTCCTTAGTAATCAGCATGATTTAGATAAAAATGTTATTTTAGCTAAATGTATAAACTCAAAAAAGTTACTCAATAGTTATGAAAGTGTTTTTATAGTCAAATCAAATTGTAAATTAATGAATGCAGATAAAGGACCTATTCCTTACTCACCATTATATACTTTACTTAAATAGCTTTCTTCAAATTACGATGTTTTAATCTAATTACTTTTAGTTTATTAATTGTTATTGCTGTAGTTTTTATTATATATGTATTATTATAATGTAATTTTTGACATAACCTATTTGGTTCCTGATGGCCGATCGTTATTTGTCGGTCGAGGGCGGAGAGGGGGCGGAGCTTACCTCACGCCTATATATAGAGACCGCGGAGAACGATTGGTATCATTCTAGTTTGTAACTTCTTGTGTGCTAGATTGTGTTTTGTAACTAGACCCTCTGATGATGATGACATGGTCATCGAAATGTACATAAGGGTTTAATCTTAAGTAACTTGTCTTATTTGTTATTTTTGATTATTTTTGTGGTATTGGGGTTCTTTTCAATATTTTTATTGTAATATATTGTACCACTGTGCTCTTGATATTGTGTATTATCATGGCTTCCCGGTCAACTGAGCAAAACCTTTTTAGTAAGTTAAGTTTAAAAATAAGTTCATTACAAGTAGATATCGGTTTTTTGAAAAAATGTCAACGTTTTAAAGTTTTTCCTAAATTTATAAACGGTTTCCGCATTAATCTTAATAATTCACGTACCAAGAGAGTTATCGAATTTGCGAAACTCAAATGGTTAAAATTAGAAATTAAATATCTTTATAGTAAATTAGCTAATTTAGAATTAAAAAAGTACAATTTACACCTCAAATTAGCAAAGGATAGTAACGCTATTGTTTGGAATAATTTTTGTAGAAAAATGTATGTAATAAATAAGCATAAAATTGATTGTAAGGTAAAAAATCTGGATAAGAAATTTGTAGCAATTAGTAAATATTTAAATTTGGATGAAATAGGTAATAATAATAAAAACCCTACCTGTTCGCTAGTTCGTAATGAATCTAGCCAAACTTTTAATAGAGAAGAAATTAATTTATTAAGTAAAGGGTTAAATTTTGCACATTGTAATTACACTAACAAAACTGTAGTTGATATAGTAGCTAATATAGAAAGTAGTATTTTTAATTTAAAAGAGTCAGATAAAAATTACATAAGAAACGCCTGTAAAATTAAAATGGAAAATAATATTCGTATGGCCAATAAACCGGCTAATGTTAAAAATAATTTTGAGTTAGTTAAAGGTCTTTGTAACAAAGATTGTTATTATTTAAAAGCTGATAAGGGTAATACAATTGTAGTTTTAGATAAGAACGATTATGTCAATAGAGTAACTAAAATGTTAGAAGAAGGCCCTTATCAGAAAATTGTTAAAAACCCACTAAATAAGTTTGTTCAAGTTACAAACGATACTATTAAGAATTGTAGTTCAGTCATTCCTAAGAAAGATATTTATAAATTTAAAATTTCTAATCCTGTTATACCTAGGTTATATTGCCTTCCAAAAATCCACAAGGAAGGGAAAGCAATGAGACCTATAGTTTCTGGGATTGATTCCCCAACCTACCTTTTATCAAAATGGTTAGCCTATAAATTTACTTCTTTAAAAGAAAAACGTGGTATGTTTCCTATTAAAAATAACATAGAATTTGTCAACAAGGTTAAGAATATAAAACTTAGTAGTACTGATATTATGGTATCTTTTGATGTAAGTTCGTTGTTTCCTAGCATTCCTGTTAAAGAAACTATATTGTTTGTTGAAGATTTTTTAAAAGAAAACAACATCGAACCTATTAAAATAAACGAATATGTCAAATTAACTGAAATATGTATGTACCAAAATTTCTTTAAATTTAATAATGAATTTTATAAACAATGTGATGGAACTGCTATGGGTAACAGTTTGTCTCCTTTCATTGCTGAGCTTTTTATGAGCAGATTTGAAGAAAACTTAAAGAATAGTATTACTTATTTTCCTAGGATTTGGTTAAGATATGTTGACGATGTTTTTGCGATCTTTGATAGCAGTAAATGTAATGTTGATGTTTTTGTAAACCAACTTAATAGTATACATAGTTCCATTAAGTTTACTTATGAATTAGAAACTAATAATCGTTTACCTTTTTTAGATATTCTGTGTATTAAAAATCATGAAAAAATTGAATTTGATATTTACAGGAAACCTACTAACAATAACAGATATATTTTAAATAGTTCCAACCATTGTTATACACATAAAATAGCAGCATTTAACAGTTTGGTTAACAGAGCTATCAATGTACCACTTAGTCCTAGACGTTTTTATAAGGAAATTAATTATATCAAAGGAGTGGCTAGATATAACGATTTTGATGCTAAAATTATAGATAATATTGTTAGAAAACAAAGATTAAAATATGTTTTGAACACAACTACCACTCTTCAAAAAGAAGTTAAAAAATGTACTTTTATTAGTTTACCTTTCGATAATATTTTAACAAAAGGGTTAGACTCTATTTTTAAAAAGGTAAATGTTAAGATAGCCTATAAAACTCAAAATAAACTCAAGCATTTATTGTGTAACCCGAAAGATAAAATTCCAATGTTGGAAAAATCAGGTATTTATAAGATAATTTGTAGTACTTGTAACGAGATGTATATAGGTCAAACTAAAAGAAAAATTGTAACCAGATTTAAAGAACATCTTGCCCATATTAAATATGAAAGACCTGAAAAATCAAGTGTAGCAGAACATGTCCTTAGTAATCAGCATGATTTAGATAAAAATGTTATTTTAGCTAAATGTATAAACTCAAAAAAGTTACTCAATAGTTATGAAAGTGTTTTTATAGTCAAATCAAATTGTAAATTAATGAATGCAGATAAAGGACCTATTCCTTACTCACCATTATATACTTTACTTAAATAGCTTTCTTCAAATTACGATGTTTTAATCTAATTACTTTTAGTTTATTAATTGTTATTGCTGTAGTTTTTATTATATATGTATTATTATAATGTAATTTTTGACATAACCTATTTGGTTCCTGATGGCCGATCGTTATTTGTCGGTCGAGGGCGGAGAGGGGGCGGAGCTTACCTCACGCCTATATATAGAGACCGCGGAGAACGATTGGTATCATTCTAGTTTGTAACTTCTTGTGTGCTAGATTGTGTTTTGTAACTAGACCCTCTGATGATGATGACATGGTCATCGAAATGTACATAAGGGTTTAATCTTAAGTAACTTGTCTTATTTGTTATTTTTGATTATTTTTGTGGTATTGGGGTTCTTTTCAATATTTTTATTGTAATATATTGTACCACTGTGCTCTTGATATTGTGTATTATCATGGCTTCCCGGTCAACTGAGCAAAACCTTTTTAGTAAGTTAAGTTTAAAAATAAGTTCATTACAAGTAGATATCGGTTTTTTGAAAAAATGTCAACGTTTTAAAGTTTTTCCTAAATTTATAAACGGTTTCCGCATTAATCTTAATAATTCACGTACCAAGAGAGTTATCGAATTTGCGAAACTCAAATGGTTAAAATTAGAAATTAAATATCTTTATAGTAAATTAGCTAATTTAGAATTAAAAAAGTACAATTTACACCTCAAATTAGCAAAGGATAGTAACGCTATTGTTTGGAATAATTTTTGTAGAAAAATGTATGTATTAAATAAGCATAAAATTGATTGTAAGGTAAAAAATCTGGATAAGAAATTTGTAGCAATTAGTAAATATTTAAATTTGGATGAAATAGGTAATAATAATAAAAACCCTACCTGTTCGCTAGTTCGTAATGAATCTAGCCAAACTTTTAATAGAGAAGAAATTAATTTATTAAGTAAAGGGTTAAATTTTGCACATTGTAATTACACTAACAAAACTGTAGTTGATATAGTAGCTAATATAGAAAGTAGTATTTTTAATTTAAAAGAGTCAGATAAAAATTACATAAGAAACGCCTGTAAAATTAAAATGGAAAATAATATTCGTATGGCCAATAAACCGGCTAATGTTAAAAATAATTTTGAGTTAGTTAAAGGTCTTTGTAACAAAGATTGTTATTATTTAAAAGCTGATAAGGGTAATACAATTGTAGTTTTAGATAAGAACGATTATGTCAATAGAGTAACTAAAATGTTAGAAGAAGGCCCTTATCAGAAAATTGTTAAAAACCCACTAAATAAGTTTGTTCAAGTTACAAACGATACTATTAAGAATTGTAGTTCAGTCATTCCTAAGAAAGATATTTATAAATTTAAAATTTCTAATCCTGTTATACCTAGGTTATATTGCCTTCCAAAAATCCACAAGGAAGGGAAAGCAATGAGACCTATAGTTTCTGGGATTGATTCCCCAACCTACCTTTTATCAAAATGGTTAGCCTATAAATTTACTTCTTTAAAAGAAAAACGTGGTATGTTTCCTATTAAAAATAACATAGAATTTGTCAACAAGGTTAAGAATATAAAACTTAGTAGTACTGATATTATGGTATCTTTTGATGTAAGTTCGTTGTTTCCTAGCATTCCTGTTAAAGAAACTATATTGTTTGTTGAAGATTTTTTAAAAGAAAACAACATCGAACCTATTAAAATAAACGAATATGTCAAATTAACTGAAATATGTATGTACCAAAATTTCTTTAAATTTAATAATGAATTTTATAAACAATGTGATGGAACTGCTATGGGTAACAGTTTGTCTCCTTTCATTGCTGAGCTTTTTATGAGCAGATTTGAAGAAAACTTAAAGAATAGTATTACTTATTTTCCTAGGATTTGGTTAAGATATGTTGACGATGTTTTTGCGATCTTTGATAGCAGTAAATGTAATGTTGATGTTTTTGTAAACCAACTTAATAGTATACATAGTTCCATTAAGTTTACTTATGAATTAGAAACTAATAATCGTTTACCTTTTTTAGATATTCTGTGTATTAAAAATCATGAAAAAATTGAATTTGATATTTACAGGAAACCTACTAACAATAACAGATATATTTTAAATAGTTCCAACCATTGTTATACACATAAAATAGCAGCATTTAACAGTTTGGTTAACAGAGCTATCAATGTACCACTTAGTCCTAGACGTTTTTATAAGGAAATTAATTATATCAAAGGAGTGGCTAGATATAACGATTTTGATGCTAAAATTATAGATAATATTGTTAGAAAACAAAGATTAAAATATGTTTTGAACACAACTACCACTCTTCAAAAAGAAGTTAAAAAATGTACTTTTATTAGTTTACCTTTCGATAATATTTTAACAAAAGGGTTAGACTCTATTTTTAAAAAGGTAAATGTTAAGATAGCCTATAAAACTCAAAATAAACTCAAGCATTTATTGTGTAACCCGAAAGATAAAATTCCAATGTTGGAAAAATCAGGTATTTATAAGATAATTTGTAGTACTTGTAACGAGATGTATATAGGTCAAACTAAAAGAAAAATTGTAACCAGATTTAAAGAACATCTTGCCCATATTAAATATGAAAGACCTGAAAAATCAAGTGTAGCAGAACATGTCCTTAGTAATCAGCATGATTTAGATAAAAATGTTATTTTAGCTAAATGTATAAACTCAAAAAAGTTACTCAATAGTTATGAAAGTGTTTTTATAGTCAAATCAAATTGTAAATTAATGAATGCAGATAAAGGACCTATTCCTTACTCACCATTATATACTTTACTTAAATAGCTTTCTTCAAATTACGATGTTTTAATCTAATTACTTTTAGTTTATTAATTGTTATTGCTGTAGTTTTTATTATATATGTATTATTATAATGTAATTTTTGACATAACCTATTTGGTTCCTGATGGCCGATCGTTATTTGTCGGTCGAGGGCGGAGAGGGGGCGGAGCTTACCTCACGCCTATATATAGAGACCGCGGAGAACGATTGGTATCATTCTAGTTTGTAACTTCTTGTGTGCTAGATTGTGTTTTGTAACTAGACCCTCTGATGATGATGACATGGTCATCGAAATGTACATAAGGGTTTAATCTTAAGTAACTTGTCTTATTTGTTATTTTTGATTATTTTTGTGGTATTGGGGTTCTTTTCAATATTTTTATTGTAATATATTGTACCACTGTGCTCTTGATATTGTGTATTATTTATTCACCTTTATAATATTTTAAATAATAAACCCAATAACCACAAATTAACTTTATTTATTCACCTGATGTACATTTCAGTTACAAGGTAACCATCTTCTGAAGTACTGAACAAAAAATTAATTTAATTTAAAATGTATATATATATATATATATATATATATATATATATATATATATATATAACATATATAGCAAAAAAATATTGAGGTTATAAATTTAATTCTTATTTAGGTGAATAAATAAAGTTAATTTGTAGTTATTGGGTTTATTATTTAAGATATTATAACATAGGCCACAGTTGCTAAAAAAAATTATTATACATTTTATTTGCTTATTTTAAAACTTGCAGTTTTTGTGCTATACATCTTGAGGTTTTTCTAAATTACTTTTGATATTATCTTGGCAGAAATACTACTACTTACTTATATTTTTCAGCAGACGCCTTTCTCACTAGGTCAGGGAAATATCAGTCAGCAGTGGTTTTTTAGCCAAGATAATACCAAAAGTGTAATTTGCCTATTCTTGACACTAACAATCAGACAGGCAACTAAGCTTCCAATCAATAACAATAGTAATTTTACTACACAAAAATGTAAATTATTTATTGCTTACCAAGTATACATAAAGCCTCATTTAACTTATGGTTGAGAAGTCTTAACGACAACCACCAAAATTGCAAAGAATAAACTTGAACTAAGCCAGAACGTTTCATCTCAGGAGCAGTGAAGACAGCTCCTATAGCCTTACTTCAAGCCTACACAAACAACAAACCATTAGATGAAGAATTCAACATGAAAGCAAATATCATTTATGAAAAGTTAGTGTATAGGAAACACAACAATTAAGGGATTGTGGATTTACTTTCTAATCAAAGATTAAAAACTCAGACAAGTTTTAAGTATGTAGTTGTTAGCAGGAAAATAAATACATCTGAAACTGAGCAAACCTTAATTAGTAAACCCATTAAATTTCATGCAATTTAATGTGTCCTTGGATCTAATAGAGCCCATGAACAAAACTATTGACATGCCGGAAAAGATATCCCAAGTTGTCTTGGAAACTTTATAAACTCATGGTACCTGATATACTCAGGACTCCTGGGTGAGAATCTACACGGATGGGTCTAGAATGCCTGGTGAGGCAGGAGTGGGAATATACAGTGATTACTTCTCACACTATTTTGTACTGAGCAGTAACTCAACTGTTTTTGAGGCAGAACTATTTTCCATCAACAAGGCTCTTTAACAACTGATTCTAAGACCATGGCTTAATACCAATATTGTGTTATTGGTTGACTCTAAAGCTTTATTGGTTGACAAGCAATGGCTAATAATGATAATAGAGGTAGTGCAATTGTGCAGAATATAAAAAAGAATTGTAAAAAGCAATGTAATCAATATTGTGTTGCAGTGGATTCTATCTCATATGGTAGTACAAGGGAATAAGCCGCAGATGAACTTGCAAAGAGAGGGACTCAAATTGTTCAAAAACCGTCAAAAGTTTTATCACTACAAGCAAGAATACAAACTATTAAAAGATCTTACGAACAAGGTTTTAGGAATATGTTGGAGGAAAGATTGAAGGACAAGTCCTATAATGTGGTTGAGCTGTTTGAGGCGAATAGAACACTCCGAAGGAAAACATCTGCTGTTAACTTCAGACTGACCACAGGTCATGATTGTCTCACCGGACCACTCAGTCGAATGACAATATTAGAATGCAACAGGTGAACAATATGTGCATACCAAACATCTATTATGGTCAACGACCACAATATAAAACCATATGAATCCTGATCTGCAGTGGACTAGATAAGGAAAGACAACAACAAATTGACTTAGCTGGGTTGTATTGGGAGGCAAGATCTTGAATGGCATAAACCAAGGGAGACCCATTGAATGAAGTGTTTTGTTTATATTTAAATTTATCCCAACCTTCCTGCCAAACTTATCAACGTTTTTCAGCAGCAAATGTAGATACTGGCAAAGATCACACTATTGAAAACATTTGTCTCTATAAGTTTTTTATAAATTTACTTAAACTATAAGTACAAAATGTTATTATTTGTCTACAAGTAACATAGTTCTAAGAAAATATTTTAATCTCTAGATTAGTTGTAGCAGAGTCATTCTGGCCAGAGTTTGGTCTGTTTTCCAACTGAAATATAATGAGAGAGTAATGGAAATATGTACCTACACTGACTTTACTTATGTAAATGAAAATATTTTTGATGGAAGTGGAAGCTTAAAGGATAAATTTACATAGAACTAGAATTAATTTTAAAATGAAAATTAAATCAAAAGTCCTAGAATTCATGCAACATTTTATACCTTCAATTTTAGGTCAGAAAATTATTTCTTAAATTTTCTTTCCTGAGTATTTATAGTGTTCTTTAGAATAAAATATTCCTTTTGCAACATTTCAGAGTCAATATAATCCTAAAGCATAATGGAAGTTAAAAAATATGTTTAAAACTTCTTGAAGTTTTCAAAATAATATTTTTGACCCCTTTTACAGCTGCTATAGATTTTCAAAAGATTATTGTTTATTCATTTATGATAACAGCGAAGTAATTAGTGTTGGTATTAATTGGTTTTTGCTTCATAGGTAACTCGTTATCTCTACAGTTACTCTGGGTCTTATGGCATGGATGGGTTCAGTTTGGATATTCAGAGAGGTAGAGACCATGGACTGCCTTCATACAATACTTACAGAAGCTATTGTGGTTTACCTACAGCAAGAACTTTTAAAGATCTCATAGACACAATTCCTGAATCAGTAAGTGAAGTTACAGAATAATTAAAGTTTCAAGAATTTGTATATTTACTTTTATGCTGTAAGTTATATTTATGACTTATTTCGGATCTCTGTATATCTTCAACCTTTTTTTTAACATACTTTGTATTATACAAAGAAATATAAATCTTACAAATAGATACATCACTTCAATATAATACCAGAAACGATTATTGTTGGGTATATTTTACTAATCCACAGTTGGTCGCATTCTTTTTTGTAATGTAAATAATCACGTGTATAGGGAACTTCTAACAAACTCATTAATTATAGCAAACACTTTCATTTAAAACTAAATTTTTAGGTACAAAATTGTTAAGAAATGTGTCATTTACAAATTTTAGAATAATTTAGAAGTAAAAAAATATTTAAAATTAATTTACAGGAAATGTTTAGATAAAGAAAATTGAAACAAAGTGAAATTGTTTTGGTAAATTTTAATAGGTAGTTTTGTTTTGTTTCTTTTATGTTATTCAAAATTCAACTATGTTATAATAGTAAAGTTGTTTAATGTTTTAAATGTGCAAATAAGCCAAGTAACTTCAATCGATTGCCAAGGTATGTTCAAAATTTAATTTTTTTATATGTTTTGATCAAATCAGTAAATATACAAAAAGAGTTTGTAATTAACGTAATGCTGTTCTTATAATTTGTAAAAGATGTGAATCTTTTATATTATAATTAATGTTGTTAGACTTGTTAAAAATAAAGTTATAAAGTGTAATGTTTTAAAATATTTTTTTAACTAAACACTTTTAAATGTTTTAAACTTGCCTATAGTAGCACTTACTTTGCTTGAGGACGGCCGTAACTTATGGTCTGAGTTGACAAAGGGACACATCTCCTGAAACAGCCGTCCTCAACAAGCAAAGTAAGTGCTACTATAGGCAAGTTTAAAACATTTAAAAGTGTTTAGTGATTACTAGTAGCTCACACAAAGATTGAATCAACAAATGTTATTTTTTTAAATTAAATTTTTTTTGAAAACACAAACAAGAACTTTAATGTAACCTATCTTTCTTCAAAACGATTTGAATAGACAGGGAGTCTGCCTAAGTCAAATCATAAGATACAATTGGTAAGGTAAATAATTGACCTAGTGAATCTTATTGAAGTGTAAAGAATAATTAATATGTGAATAAAGGTATTCTCATAAAATAAATTAAAGCACATGCATTCTCAAATAAACGGGTGGTTACACCTTAATCCTTCAAAATTTATATATTCCTGAAAGTAGAATGATTATTATAGTTTCCAAAAGTCAACTCATAAAAAAGTCAAGTAAGATTCTTGTTCAAGTACATGAATGTGCATATTCACAAAAGAGTCTGTGTGTGTGTGTATGTATAAAGCATAAAATACTTTATAAATCTCTTTATAAAGTAAAATATTTTATAAACACAATAAATACTTTATATAATTAGAGTTACATAAATACTTTATAAATAACATGCTGTAATTTTTATCAGTCAGGCAGAAATATAATTATTCAAGTCAGTAGTAACAGAAATCTTTAAAAGTTTAGAAAGTATATTAAAATTTCAATTATTTCTTTTTATGATTTAACTTTTAAGGTTATTGCAGTTTTAAAAAATCTTTACAAGAAAGTGGATGATGTGGATTTACTTGTCGGGGGAATGGCAGAACAACCAATTGAAGATGGACTTGTTGGCCCGGTATTCCGTTGTATTATAGGAGAACAGTTTATTCGTACTAGGCTAGGAGACAGATATTTTTATGACAATGGCGATCAATCAGGACAATTTACACGAGGTATGACATTAACAACACCTCCCTCTACATTATTCTTATTCATTTCCTTTAAAATGGGTTCACAAAAGTAAGTTTATAAATTATTTAAAAAAACTCACAATAAAAGTGGATGCAAGGTTCTCAACACTTTAAGAATTATTAGTATTTATCTTGAAGAAGTTAAATAGAAAATAATTTTTTACTACCACATGTACTTTTTAGATACAGTGTCATTATAAATTTGAGAATAAATAGAAATAGACATCACATAGATAAATACGGAGAAATAGCTGTATTTAATCTAACCCACTACAACTTTCTTTAGGCACTTCACTGCACAGAAAATCTAGTTAATTTTACAATCCTCAAAAAACAGGGATTTCCTTTAAAGACATAAGTATATTATTTCGAATTAGATAATTATGAAATATAGTGGTGTTATTACAAACATTCTAAGGTACAATATTATTAATTCTTTATAGTTCAAAGTTGTTAAATTGTATTTTTTTATAATGTTTTAATATTTTGGAGTAAATACATTTGTATCATAAAATTTTGGTATTACTAGGATGTTATTTCATTATATTTATGGGAATATACAAGAAAATATATAATATAGTTTGGCGGAACTAAAACGTGTGTTTATTATGTAAATCCCAAATAAAATCTTCAACTAGTTCCTGAGAATTAAAAAAAACATTAATTAATTATAATATGTTACCACTTGAAAATTACTCAATTTACATCACTTGTTTGAACATAAAAACCTTTTCACTTTAGTATTTATCCTCAACCTATCTAGTTTTATCACTCACAAACTTTTTGTCAACATTATCTAAAGAATAGAAACAAATCAATTCACTTCAGTGAAATCCATCATAGTCAATTGTGTAATTGATTTTACTAGTGCGAAAGCCTATATGTCTCAACTGTATATTATATTGTTTCTACTCACTGTCAGCTATCAACAGTCAACTATTTGTTTTATTACCTAATTATTTTGCTTACCAACCAGATAAGCAAATATTTAAATTCTCCCAAGTAAATGATATTTTAAATAACATTCCAGTCCTCCAACATTAAATGAGTTTGTATTACTAACCTTTTGTGGTCTGTATGTGAAATAACACTAGTGCAGAATTATTATATAAAATAAGTTTTTATTGTTTAAAAGCTCTATTTAAATTTAAACTTTCAAATCCAGGTAAACATTTAAAAAATAATCAAATTTTTTACCGGTTTATATATTTGTTTACAGCCAAAAATATTCAAAATATAAGTAATTTTAATCAATGTAATTTACAGCTAAAACATAAAATAAATATAAAATTACTACTTCACTAGAAACAAAACTCAAATGTAAACCAAAATAGTATAGCTAATATACAAATTAACAAAACAGAGACTATAGGGCTTCAGATGACAGCTAGTGCCTAATAGGCTTTGGAGAACTCTTATCAAACATGTATGAGAGTGGCTGCTGGTTACCACTGATGGTGAAGAGCATATAACCAAATAAAATGAATGCAGTGCACCTGTCATTTTATTCAAAGCTAACATTATTCTATACTGTATTTGAATTTTTGTAAACTTCAGTATGATGGCGTTGTCTAAGTTTGTAAATATGAGATATTATGTCATCCATATTTGCTGATAACAGACAAAACTCAAGTCTAAATCAAAACAATAAAACCCAATATAAAATTGAACAGAAAATTAAACAGAAACAATATGAAAGCAAAGTAACATTCAACTCAGACTGCCAGCAAGTACCTAATGGGTTTTCAAGAATTCTTGTCAAATGTATTTATGCAAACTTCATAATGCCTGCTGGAGGCCTTGAAAATGACCTTGCACATGATTTAAAAAAATAAATCATTGCAGCAGTTATTTTTTAAATACAAAATTAATATTTTGTATGCTATATTTGAATTTTTGTGAACTTCAATAAGAGGATACAGATGTTAAAACTTATAGTAAATTATGACATATGTATTTGACAGTGTTATGGCCCTCTAGATATCCCATAATACATGTATATATAGGTAGAGATGTAACTCTCTACCTATAGAAGAGAGTAGCAGTTTGAGGAAAGCTTACTCAGCCAGAGTGGGTTGGCTACTATTGTACTACCCTCCCACCGAACATTACTCCTTATTACAGGTGATCTGTTGGTGTTTAAAGCTATTACGAAATATCAAAATTGAGTAAAATGTATAGAAAGAGGGCATTATAGAGATTAATTTTTATGTGTAAGCAAACAACTGCATATTCAAACAGATTGCTTTTGAAATAATTTTCTGAACTTTATTTTTATTACCAATATATTTGTTATTGATATTCTATTAATGTCATTTGACAATGCTGGCTCAGACATCCTGCAGAGAACAAATTTACAACACTGAAAATATAATAAAATGTTTTTGGAAAGGCAATAATACAAACACCATGCACAGAGACATAAAACTGAGAGTTTTGTTGGTCTAAGAACTTTTTCCACACCTGCACCAACTTTCTCTTTGCTTCTGTTGTCCCAAGACTGTTTCATCAATCACCTCTCACAAGGTATACTAAGGATCGAGATACTGTTTTCCTTATTGTCTACACTAATAGTTTTGTAGAAATTCTCAGTAGATCTTATTTCGTTTAGTTTGATTTCACACATTTTTAAGAAACATTTACTGCAAGCTGATAAACAGCATTCTAAACATAACCAAAACACTACCGACCATTGCCTAAATGTTTATTAGGAATAATTTTGTCCTAAAATTGAAGTAAGTATTTAGTAGTTAGTTTTGTGCTAAAAATTTGTAAAACTAGATACCTATTCTAATTGATTTAGGTCATAAATATTTGATTCAACTCAGCATATTGGCTGCAGATGGGTCAAAATGCTACTAGGACAGTTTTGTTTTATCCCTTTAGTATTAGATCTGTCAAGACAAGTAAACTATATTGGGTATTTGTGTTTGAAGTTCATATGTTGACAAGTTAATGGTAGGGCAACAAGAACACATTTTAAATTTTTTTCTGAACCAATATTCAGAATCTCTGGTATAATTGCAGCTTATTTCTTTATTCTTGAATTTTGTACTTCATTACGTTCGGTGAATCTTATTAATCACTTAAACAATAGTTTATGACTATCCGAACTATAAATTTAGTAAACTTGTTAAAACTTACTGAGACAGAATGTTTTTGATCGCTATGTGCCGATCTTCATCAGGGTCTTCTGCTTGGAGATGTTGGGTCAAACGGAGACGGTTTTAAAGGTAGGTTTTCGATAGTATCAAAGAGTATGTGTGATTTGTATTGTGTTTGTTCGTTTATTATGTTTGTACTTTGTGTTTTTGTGTGTCTGTAAATTTCATATTGTTCTAGTGTGTTGAGATGTGATCCTTCTTTTTTTGATGTGTAGGATTTCTAAATTATGATAATGTCTGTTTATTTGTGTCCTGTTTTTTTTTATGTGATTGTAAAATGTTGAGTTGGTGTTCTGTTTGTATTCTTCGACTCTTTGTTTATAGCTGCGACCTGTTTGCCCAATGTAGAATTTGTTACATTTGTCGCAGTCCAGTTTGTATACGCCTGGAACTTGTAGTTTATCTTTGTTGTTGGTGTTGTGTTGTATTTTGTATTGTAACTTGTTATTAGTTTTGTATGCAATTTTATATCCTATTTTTTGAAATTTGCGGGCTATTTTGTTTGTTGTTTTGTTTATGAATGGTAATGTGATGTATTTGTTTTCCCTGTCTGTAGAGTTAATTTTAGTGTTTTTTTTTTTTTTTTGTATTTGGTACCATAGTTTGTCTATTATCATGGTGTTGTATCCATTTGTGTATGCTAAATATTTAATTGTGTCTAGTTTGTTTATGTTTTCTGTGGTTATTGGGACTTCTTTAAGTCTATGGAGCATGGATCTGAAGGCAGTGTGTTTGTGTTGGATAGGGTGGTTTGTTATTTATGTGCTAACTTCAAGCTCTGAAATGATACATATCATGGGCTATTGATAAATTTGAATATTTCTTTATACCACTCAACTAGACCAGAAAGAACTATCTTGTTTTGCTTTGCACAAAACTACAATGACTGGTCTAGAAACAAAACACAAAAATATGATAAGATTAGTGCACCACTTAAATACTGTATAAACATTCTCCTGCAACTCCTAACCTCCCACTGAAGAAATAAATTAGGAGAAAGAGGGAGATGCAGTTTCACATGATCTGCTTTCAGTGCTGTTGTATTAATATACAGGCTTTAATCATCCACAGTGAATGTGTTGATCCACTTTTTTTATTACTGGACTTAGAGAGGGACTGGTGAGGTGATGGATCAATGACATTTCTGCAGTTCATTGAGGAATATATCTACTATTTCATTTCCCTTAGCTAAAGATTAATTTAAAGTATATCCTTTTAGGTTTGTGTATTCTGTTGATAATAGTTTGAAAATTAGTATACTCTAATTACTCTTTTATAGGCTACTTTATTCATTGTAGATTTTCAAGAACTTTATATTTATATACCCACATATTTTTAAAATTTTTTCTAGCAATTTACTTAAAATCTTTAGTTTAAATTTATTGCAGATTTTCACAGAATGTGTTTTCTTATAGGTCAACTGGCTGAAATTCAGAAAATATCTCTTGCTCGTATATTCTGCGATAACAGCAATAACATACTGACGATGCAACCATATGTATTCTACAAACCATCTACGCCAAGGTTAGCTGATTTTAAATATAGTTGTTTTCTTTTTTTTATTATGAACTGAGGTAATAATACAAATTTAAATTCAATCATAGCAGTAAAACAGCAATAAACATATTGGTATAATGCTATTATTGTTATATTATTTTGTCTGTTTTTAGCAACGACCTGGTGTCATGTAGTGAGTCAAAGTACATTCTTCGGATGAATTTGGACTTATGGCGGGAAGAACCTCCTGCAAGTATTTTAAATTAATTTCATTATTTCCTGATTTAGGTCAAATCAAAGATGACCCGGATGAATTACCAGTCTGTGATAGAACATCACATACATTATGTAAATCACAGAACAATGAATGTAAATATTACCAAAATTATTATAAATATTCCTTTCATTTCATTTATTACTGAGTAATAAGATTTATTAGTATTTGAAATAGTTTGAAATGATTTGTTAGTTGTTCTTGAACTCATCTAAGTTTATTTTTAGACCAAATTTATGGAATTTTAGTTTTAATAACATGTTGTGTATATAAAATTATATATATATATATATATATATATATATATATATATATATATATATATATATTAGTATAACTATTTATATATAATAGTATATTTTAACAATTAGTGTAAAATACCTAGTCAAATAATTATAAATATGTGTTAAAACTTAATATTAGTCATTTAATTCCCATGATAATTTTACACTTACTCTTAGTTTAAAAAAGGTTCTTTTATTGTTTTCCATTTCAATTCCTCTGCTAATTTTTTTCTCTGTTCTTTACTAAAGCTTTATTCTTCTTTTGCTTTCATTTCATTGAATTTATTACAAAAATTAAAAATTTCATATCTTGTATTTTCATTTTATATCAATGAATGTGTATATCAATGATTATTATAACAAGTATGTATAAGATTAAATTTTTACTTTTAAAACATATTGTAAATATCTCTTGGGTTCTAATTTCAGAAATTTGTATGCCCCTGATTATAGAATTACCATTTATTTTTGTGATTTACAATTTAAAAAATCTTATGGGTCTAGAATGAAGATCATCTGGCATTTTAATTTATAATTTTTTAATATTATGCATTTCAGTAGTAAGGTTTTTCAAATTTTCCAGACTGTATTAAGTTAGCAATTTTTCTTGTCTTGGTATACTTGCCAATAAAGTATTCCTCAAATCTGTATAAGATATGTACTCACATTGTCAGCTTTAGATAATTGTGTTCTGTGTTTGTTTTATTAAATTTTTTTCCTAATTTCTAGAGAAATAAAGTAAAAACTTTTCATTGAATTTTGTTTTAAGAAAGAGATTAAGTTTAGAAATATTGAAGTTTGTTGATTTCTTCCACAATTTCCTAAAGAACTTCTATTTAGTACAATTTTTGTCGAAATTCATAAGTTTTATAACACAAATTTTGTTGTCAGATATTCAACCCCAAATATTCTAAGTATGTCAATTGATTTTCACCAACATCATCTTTAGCAATTTCTCTGATAATATTTCAACCACCATCCATAATCATATTTACCTTCTTATCAGTTGTTGATGTGCATTCTTCATGGGGGTCCAGGGCATTCTTCAAATTCCATTTTCTTTTCAGACATCTTTAAAATAAATGTCACAAATAATTGTAATTGCAGGTAAATGAAATAAATGCCGGGAAATATATTGTATATACCTGCCTTAACTAACTGCAGGCTAAATTCTGAGATGAAGCTAATTTTATAGTAAATTTACCTCTTCATAGTGACATTGATTCCATTTTCACTCATACATTTTGCAAATTTTTAGAAGCTTTCTCTTGGTTTTAATGAACTTTAAATTGTATTATTGCCTAATTTATGGTTTATAATTTGGTATTTTTAAAACTATATTCATATAAGTATATAAAGCTTAGTTATAAAGATATCCTACTATAGAACTGTAGAACATTGTCAAAAATAATTTAAAATATTTATAATGTGATTTTGTACACAGGACACAATTTTTTATTAAAATTCTTAATAAAATTGGCATTTTCCCAATAGTTGTGTATAATTTTATCAAAAGTATTTCTACTAAACACATAAAAATTGAAAAATCATAACAGGAGACCTAACAGTTTATTTACAAGTGTTTTAGTTTAAAACATAACAATTTATTTCTATTGATGAGCTACACAACATTATGCAATATTATTAATCTACTTAAGATCTTTTTATTGTTGTTAAAATAAAACTTTATTGCTTCTGAAATATTTATTTTATATTGTCATAGAATTAATCTTTTACTAAAATGTTAATTAAAAATTATAAAATATATTTTTTTTAGATAAATTTTAAAAATAACCTGTTTAACTAAATAATTCATCACTTTAACATTAGTTTATGACTATCCGAACTTTCATAAACTGTTGTAAACTAATGTTAAAGTGATTAAATAAGATTCACCGAATGTAATGGGTTAGAAATTTCAAATAATTTTTGTTTTAAATAAAATGAATTTACATTTTCTTAAAGTTCCTATATTCCAAAAGATATAGGGTGGTAATTATTTTAATGATCTTATTATAAGGATATTAAAAAAACATTTCAATATTTGTTTTAGGTGCCAGGTAAGATTACTTTCACTTTTTTAAGTTATTTTGTTTAATTTTTGTTACATTCTATGTCTTGAAATAAAAAGTTTGATGTAAAGAAAATTAAATCAGACTATGATTTTTACTAAATAGTTCCTAGAAATTAATTATCTTTATGAATAATGTAAAATAAAGAATATTGTTTAAAACTATCTTTAGTTATTTTCTATCTTATTAAAATATTATTCACAAAACTATCCCAGAAAATTAGTTCAGGGAAAATTGTTTTCCATTTCAGAAATTTAATTTATTTACCATATTAAGAAAATTAAAACAGATCATGATATTTTAATGAATAGTTATTAGAAATTTGTTATCTTTACGAATAATGTAAAATAAAGATTATTGTTTAAAACTATTTTTAGTTATTTTCTATCCTATTAAAATATTCTTCATAGCTCTATCCCAGAAAATTAGTTCATGTAAAATTGTTTTCAATTTGTACTAGTTTAATTTGTTTGCCATATTGGGAAAATTAAAACAAATTATATTTTATTGAATAGTTTTTATTTTTGTTGATTCCTTCTTCACGTGAGCTACTAGTTTTCACTAAACACTTGTAAATATTTACAAACTTGCCTATAGTAGCACTTACTTCTATTTGTTGAGGACGGCCATTTCAGGAGATGTGTCCCATTGACAATGGGACACATCTCCCGAAACGGCCGTTCTCAACAAATAAAAGTAAGTGCTACTATAGGCAAGTTTGTAAATATTTACAAGTGTTTAGTGAATAGTTTTTTTTTAATGTAATCAAGCTCAAACTCATTTTTTGTAACTTGTAATAGATCACAATTGATGTTAATACAATTTTTCCAAATATTTATTCATTAATTAAAATTTAAAACAATTGATATCTTATTCAGATTTGAACTGATTAACTACATATTTGAAATCCAGGACTTGGGGACTGAGCCAACTTTTTAATTGCTATATATCTATTACTGAAAAAGGAGTATGAAATTGTAAGAGAAAGGGTCCTTGTTATAATAAAGCAGTACAAGAGATGGATAGAATGAAAAATTATAGATCACTATCAGCTTCATATATTAAAAGCAAGAAAAAATAAAGCGAATAGCTATTAACAAACAAAAACAACACTCCAACACCATAAACTGCATAGAGAGGAGAATGGAAAATTGCAAGGAAATTCAGTTTCTATTTTTCACTTTATATTGCGATTCTGTTATGATAATTACATATTCTGTTTATACTAATTTATATTGTTTGTTATTATAAAATAAGAAGTAACTAAAATAATTTTTTTCATTGACCTCACTAGGAATTGAGTACAAAAATGTTTTTTATATTACTCGTTTTAAAATGATTTTTAACATTCCATTAGGAGCATGGCAGTGAATGTTTATGTAAAAGAGGTAGTCGAATTTTTTTTTACTTGGGTAGGGACATACGGTACTAGCAGTTGACTGTAACAATTCAACAGCACTAGTGAAACAATGTATCAGATATCTTTTTCAGTCCTTGTAGCAGTCACCAATCAAAATCCAAAAGGAGGGCTCTATTTTGGTAGCGTTCCGTGCTGCATCTATCCACACACGTAAGTAATTTTACTTTTAGAATATTGGTAAAGGTTATGTTTTATAAGAGGCATGGAAAGTTTTTTTATTGTTACACAAAGTTTTTATTATGAACTTTAGTAGTATGTACTATATATATTTACCTATCTATTACTATTGGTCCTCAAAGTTCTATGTTAAATGTAGGACAAAACTTAACACTTCTGATGAAGAGATCAAGTCTTGTTGAGCAGTTTTAAGATGAAAAGGCAGATTTAGATATAAACGGCTCAGATTTTGAAGTAAATGACGTGGAAGTAAATGAATGTAACTGTGATTCAAAGGTTTTTGAAGAGAAAGACTGACAATCACACAGAAATCCAAAATATTTAAGACAGCTTTTTGGCCAACTGTAGTAATAATTACAGTCATGGTGAATTTACAACTTAGGAGATGTTTGTATTTACAGGTAGATGGTGGTTTTGTCCAAAACATGCCTTACAAGTCCACCAAATATGAAATGAAATTAGCAATACCTGACAGTGAAACATGTTATATATCAAACTTGGAAGGCAGAACCAAAGTCCTAGGGATGAATCTAATAAGTCCTATGATATAGATCAAAGGTCTTCTCAAGATATTCAACATTTCAATAGAAACATTACAATGGACAACTACTACACTAGTTGATAATCATTAGCTGATTACCATTTTGAGAAAGGATTGGGTCGTTGGTACCCTCAAAGCCAACAAGAAATAATTTTCTTCTCAAATTCGAAGAAGGGATGAAACCATTACGGAAACAATCCAGAACAAAATACGAAACCAGTCAATATTCAGGACTCGGGGGGGTCAAGATTAAGGACTCAAAGGAGTCAACGTTCAAGACTCAGGGGAGTCAATATTCAGGATTCGGGGGAGTCAATTTTCAGGACTCGAAGAGGTCAACTTTCAGGACTCGAGAGAACGACAGGTTGAAATTAGTAACAAGTTCTAAATTAGAGTAAAGAAAAAGGTAGAGTCATTAAAATTATAGTAGCAAGTTATATTAAGGGAGGGAGCTAATCAAGTAATAAGTAGAATTGGTGAGTGATTTAATAAAATCAATTACGGCATACAAGCATTTCGAGTGATTAAGGAAAGTGAAATTGAAAACAAAATATTAATAAGTGAATTTGTATCAAGTGAAGTGAAATAAGGAACTACACAAGCCATAAGAGTCAACATCTATAATTATAAATTTATCTTAAATATAAAGCCAACTCATTAAAGTCAAAATATTAAAAAATTTTCATAAACTTTTATTGGTTCTTCAAACAATAATAATTCAATGACATATAAAATTTATCAAACCAGGTGCAGTAACCTATCACGCCTTGAGATAGTTAAGGACAGTTTAATGGAATTGTTAATTTAATAATAAAATATAAGAGTCTTGATGCCTACCTGCAAAAGTTAAGAGTTAGTTAAAACTCATCAAATATAACTACCTATAAATGCCAACGTTAAACTCAGGATTAAAATTAATCAGATATTGTAAAAGCTAGTAGCTGTATTATTAATAGTAGCTGGGTTATTAATTGATTTCCTAAATAACAAAAATCCTGAAGGACAATTAGAGAATGTATGTTATATATATATATATATATATATATATATACACAGTAAACTCCTGATTATCCGTGGGCGGATTAACCGGTTTGCGGATTATCCGGGGTCTGCCATTGTTTTACAAATATCCAATTTTTATTCCAATCAGATTCATTATTGTTTTTTTTTTAACCACTCAACGCGGCACAGTATCCGGTAAAAACAACGATCATAAAAATAAACTAAGCTTTCTCAAATAACGCAAGAATAAACGATAACTATCCTGTTAGAGTGAATGAACCAACTCGAGGTGGGAACAGACTACTGAATATAAGAGACAATGACAAAATGCTTGGACGCCCGAAAACCTAATGTGTATCATAAGATTGTAAACAAATGTCAGCTAATTTCGGCTATAAATAGTCTAAGACGTGACATATATGCATTATCCATGTCTGTCATATACATTATCGGTCTTTATGGCTTTGTGACACAAGGAGAAACAAACATTCCGAGTTGAACGTTGAGTGGTTATTTTAGTAGTAGGTAGTTTGAATTTGTATGCCTTATTGTTATTTCTTTGTCTTTTTTATTGAATTTTATTTTTGTCATGCAGTATTTTATCATTTATATTAGTTGATATTTTATGTAAATAAAATATTTTATGTATTTCCTTTTTTTAATTGCAAACCGATAAATAAAACAACATTTTAATGTCTAATACACTGTTTTAATGTCCCAAATAAACCTGTATAAGGTAGAAATAAAATTTTTGAGATGAAAACAACGGACACAATAATTAGAGCAAGACGACTCTTCACTGTGCGACAAAATGGTTCTCAAGAAACTTAGATGGCACATTAAAGCTAAATCAATGCTCACAAAAAAACAGAGGAAAGTGACAGATTTTTTTGTTAAAAAGCGATAGTATTATATGTACATACATACTTACGTTTGACATATACTTATGTACATATTGTAAATAGTTAGACATATAAATCTACATGTTATTATCTGTCAAATACATCGACATTTTAAATTATTTTCTGTATTTATTTTGTCCTCTGAAGATTATTTGTGAATTGCATTAACAGGGGTTATTATTTGTGTAACTTATGGTATAATAATCGATTATCGATCGTTTTGAGTATTCTTTGTTCATAGCGTATTATCCGGGGAATTCGGTTATCCGGCGTTGCCGGGCCACCCTATTCCACGGATAATCGGTAGTTTACTGTATATATATATATATATATATATGTGTGTGTGTGTGTGAGCTAATAGATGGAATTGAAAAACAGGCAGCAGGAAGTTTAAATAAGGAGATAATTATACTTAGAATATCTTATATTGTTGAATATTTTTTTAAATCTGTCTTGATAGCTGTATCTAACTTATTTACACAATTGATATTACTGAGACATTTAGAGAAAAACAATATAAGAACATTTTACAGTAAAACATGCTATATATAACTATGATGAATTGATTTTCTATGTAGTGGCCAAAACTATAAGGCTTGTATGTATGATTGCAATAATGGTGTGACCACTGTCAAAGCTAGTCTTAATTACATTACTTCTTGACATCCATCCAGTGGCGGATTTAAGGGGGATGGAGCTTTGGAACTCAAGCCCCTCCCAAAATATGAAAAAGTGAAAAGTTTTAAACTATAAAATAACACTAATATCAGCATGCCCATAACTAGTTCTCTCAGATAGAAGACCCTCAGAGTTTACACTATATATATATCTCCTAAATATTTCCTCTCTCACACCAGCCCTCCCCAAAATATTTTTTTAGATCTGCTCCTGCATCTATCAATTATAGGGACTAATGCTACAAAGTTTTGATGATTCAAATTTTGACTAGCCAATTAGGAATGTGCAATCTCACTATGCAGGGGGAGTCGTTTTCCAGGCCATTGAATCTTTTACATTGAGAAATTGTGAGCATTCATTATGAGAAACAGCTACATAGATGGCAAACGTATGACGACATTTATCACAGTAGTGTACCTGATAAAAAGCACATTTACATATTATCCGGATTCTAACCTTCCATGTTTTTGCCCCATGGTCAAACCGTAGAGTGGGCATAGGCCTCCATTTTTACTTTGGTACAAGTCAACGTTTAAAGCAATGGAAAAAAAATATACATGGTATGTTACGAAGTAAAAACTCGGTTGATCTGATCGAAATGTAACTGATGTCAGAAAAAAAGGAATTAAGTACAGTATATTGAAAATAAAGCTTGTTATTCTGAAGTTAAAACTGAAGTATATCATAATTTTCACAATCGATTGAAATAAATTGATCCTTAGATAGGCTATTTTTGTACAATGAGGAAAACCTTGATTACTTAAATTATTTTCATGAATAAATATATATTTATAGACTTAATTAATGTTAATGATGTAATTGTTGATAATGATTCATAGTGTGAAGTTAAAAAAATATATATATATATCTCATTATGCGTTGAGATATCTGATAAAGTATATGATCAAGAAAGCGTTGGCATACGACAGCTGTTTTTATGGTAGCCATTCTAATATATTTTTCGGTCAGAAAGGACATTACATAAAATTAAGAAATTCTTTCTGTAATAGTCAGGTACTGATTTTTGTGTGCCGAATTTATTTTTCAAGATGACTAATAAAATGCAGGGCATGTCACTACAAAGCTTGAAGAGACACACTGCTGTAAGTAATCAATAGTACAATAAATTTCTTTTAAGCCTATTGAGGAAATTTTCATTTTGGTAGCCTATTTTTTTGGGTAGCACAGTTTACTAGGTAATACTGTATAACAAAATTTATATTTAGAGGTAAGGGCATGATTCTCTATCAATGCTGATCGGCGAAATTTTGTTATTCCTGGTCAATTTGACTATGCTGAACACGAATCTGAAGTTATTTTTAACGGCAAACAAAATAAACTAACCTAACCTGTCCTGAGTTGGGTGCTTACCTTAGAGGTATTTCGGTGGGTATAAAGTTGATGTTGCACCGAGTTGGTTTATGTTCTCTTTGGTTTGCTCTAAAAACGAACCGACCTTGGCCAAAACCCTCCACCCACACTTTTTCCTTGCCTATCAATAAAACAACCTTCCCGCTCCTAAACCTGAAGTCTTTTGTGATCTTCACTGTATCACATTTCAAACAGTTCGTCTTTGTCAGGAGCATCTTGTGCCAACATAAAGCCTCAATAACCCGCTTTTCATCAAACAAAGAAACTTCGAAGAATAATATGTCCAGTCCGTCGTTCACAGACCTTGTATAATCGGAAACAAGATTCGTCACAGTCCATTGTCACCCACACATACACTAAATACACACTTTTTTGGTAGAAAATTGGAAAGCATCTTTCAGGTCACATGACAACTATCACAAGTATGGTAGATTTTGGTTTGCTGCTAAAAGTAACACAGATTCGTGCCTTTTTCAGTTGAAAAGTCATGTGGCATCTGTCGGCCAATCTGAAAGCATCTTACGGGTCACTTGACTTACAGTTTGCCGCTAAGACTTGTGCTTTTTTGACGAGAATAAAAATTTTGCACGATCAGAGTGTTAGTAAGCACCAGGTTAGATTGGGTTAGTTTATTTTATGTTTGCCGTTAAAATAACTTCAGATTGGTGTTCAGCATGGTCAAATTGACCAGGAATAAAAGAATTAAGTACTTAATTACATTTCATTTCTACATGTAATCAATAACAGCAAAGTTATACCTTTTGATCCAAAAAGTCACTAGAAACACAGGTAAAATAACAAAAATTAGTGCCAAAATTACAAGTTAAAAAATCACCTCATGTTCTTTTGAAGAAAAACAATTAAATATTTTAGTGCTACTGAGAATCAGTAGTTTAGTAGTCACGCTTCAGTAGGCCAGTAAAGATTCAGAGAAACTGAATCTCACTGGCACTTGTGTATTTCCCAGAAAAACACATTACAGTTGGTTTATTATTTTACAGATCACAGTAATATTTGATAAATGCTTTATGTATAGTGTGAACCACATGGCCTTCAGAGATTGTACGGGATTTCTTGCACACTACCGCTTCTGAAAACATGTTACACATTCAGAATATTCTATACAGCATGTTATCAACAGTTTCTGCATCCAATATATCTACATATATTTCAAGATTGTTATTTCATTCCGAAGCTAATTTATTATCGAATTTATCAAATACCAACAGACTCATGCAAATCAGTGTTTTGATAGTCCTTGTCATATTCTTAGGAAAATATTTATACTGACCCTCTACCTTCCGCCTTACCTCTGCAGTCTCTCAAGGACAAGTGCACAGATACGTGCTACCTACTATATTTTGATTTTGTTTGTTATCATATATCTTATAAATAGATTTTAACCAGTTGAAGTATATTTCAATTCTGTAAATCATAAACAGTGCTTGAATTTTGAAATAATTCAGACAACCTAAAGTACCAACACACATATGCTACTGTCTAGAATCAAGAATTCTTTATAAAATTTCACCATTTTAAACTAAAGTTAAAAGTGTGGATTTTATAAAAAAATCTACTAGTAACTAAAATATATATATTTACGAATGTGAATTTAGCCTCTGTTGCCTTTTATTATAACCATTATTGTGGCATTATTTGGCGGTTCTTTCACCAACATTGATTTTTTTTAAAATATTTTTTCACATATGTTACACAAACGAACAAACAAATATGAACAGATGTTTTGGAGTGTCACAATCCATAAATATTGTTTAATTGAATTATCTTTTGGAAAAAATAATTTTTTAGATAATTATTTGGATTTGGGAACTATTTGGACATGTAATTCTGTGGAATATTACCTTTTGCCAGGTGACATCACATAATCTCTATTCTTACCTTACACGTGTAGATTTGTTTAGTTACGTATTGTGTAAAATTACAACAAAATCTATTCTAACTTGATACTTTGTAGGTATATAGTAATGTTGTATTATGTAGTACGGAGTGTCGATACTACTGCACATCAAAAAACTAGTCACAACTAAAATTCTATATTAAAATTACCTTATGTGTCAAAAAAAAAAATTCTTATGAATATACTTTCAGGACATGTTGTTCAGTGATTTTATACACATTGGACTAAATGTCTCAAAATCAAGTAATTACCCATAATCCTTAATTAAATATTTCTTTATGAATAACTTTAATAATTACCTAAATTAAAATATAGCTCAAAATTATCTAGTTGAGGTAGATTAAGTTTTACAGAAGAAACTAAAATGTAAAATTTTTGAAACATAAAATAAACCATTTATAAAGTTGAACACTTGGGAGTAATAACTAGTCAAATTGTATTCGATTTCATTTTTGTTTTTTTTTTCATGTATGCTAGTTAAACATACGGGTAATTGTTTAGTTTGCTAAAGGGCCTATATTTTCATGAAACATTCAGAAACATGTAAAAAGGCTATTTTCATTGAAATTATTTTTTTCTGTGCCTAGAAACATTATTTTTTTAAAAATTAAAGTTGGGTAAAATTTTCAGCGCGGATGTAGCAGTTGTGAATAAGCTGCCTGCCTCGCAGAGGGATACACGACATCACAAATGTACTAACCGTTACACTTGGATAATGTGTAGCATTACGTTTCGGCATAATTTTAATGAATTTAACAAAATAAAAGTATAAAATATGAAGTATCCAGCCAGGATAGATTTGGTTCTAATTGTATAAATGTAACCATTTAGGTAATGTATAAAATTAAAACCAAATCTAACCTGACTGGACACTTTTTAGGTATATTTTAATATAGGTATATAGTAATGTATAAATTTAAAACCAAATCTATCCTAACTGGAGACTTTATAAGTATGTTTAAATATATGTATAAAAATTAAGCCAAAACGTTGTTTCTCAAATATCTACACACGTAAGGTTGTGTGACGTACCGGGGCCGATGCGTACAACCTTATGCGCAGCACTGTGAAGTAAAAAAACATTTTAACATACGTCCTACACAAGAAATGGTTAATTGTAAAAATGAGTTAACTGTAAAGCTCTAAAAAAAAAATGAGTTGGCTGTAAAATATAAACGACTAAAATATCATTCTACAAAGTTAATTTTTAATTATGTTCAGCAATAGAGGCCGTTATACAAAAGCTACATTTTATATTTAGAAAGTGTACTTTTTAGTTTTTTATAATCACATCTTTCCTACACTGATACTTTGTAGCTATAATTCAATTCAGGGTTATATTAATGTAGCATAACAGTGTTTGTAGTAAAATAGTGTACATAAAGAAGTATTAAGTTCTCTGTAAATTATGGATATATTATCAACACTAATTTGTGTAACTTTTCCAGTAGTAATCATGTTTTGTGACCCTTTAAAATACCAGCTTCTAGTTTAGGATTTATAATTGAGTAACATATGAAATGGAGAAAATCAAAGTTAAATATCATTGGTCAAGTGTTAACCCACTTTTCTCCATTGCTTGGAGTACAAGTGATAAACATTGATATTATAAAATTTCACACCGTCAAGGTTGCAGTGACAAATCTATTTAATATGTTCCACATGGGTGATGCTTTACCAGATATTATTAAACTTGATTTTTTTGCATGTGTATAAGTAAAGGAAATAATTTGTAAAAGCCTAAGCCCTTTGCCTCTATTACCAATGTAATTAAATAAACATCTAGTTTGTAAAATGTAATACTATCAAGATAAAGAGGTTAACACTGTGTAAAGCTGTTCACTCATAAGCTGGAGCGAGATCGATCGATAAGAAACAAAAAGCTAGCCCCCTATTCAAAAACATTGGTCACGCACCAGGTTACATGTTGGATGCTTTAGTAAGTAGAACATTTGTGCAAAATATTTCTAGAATCTATAACTTTAAAGTTCAAATTAATGTTTTAATTGGTTGATTTGATACGGAATGATCTAGCTGGTATAACTCATTCTGTTGCTCGAAGTAAAAAAAGGGGCTAGTTAATTTTTATAATTTTTATCAATAATACTTAGTCAAAATACATATACCTCATACCTATAAATAAAACATAATAGTTATTTAAAAGGAATACTGCAGTTAATCCATCTGTGTATTTTTCTTGTTAATTATCTGTCATTTTTTTACATTAACCTTAGTTTTTAACTAAACCTACATTTAAAAAATTCATGCAGGGGTCATTAAACCATGGCTTGTGGGCCAACACTAGCCTTTGAGCTCCACCATTCTTGCCTGCATAGTTTATTTTCATTTTAAAATTTTAGAATTTGTTGTAAGCTAGCTTAAGTGAATTTGTTACAACAAATTAAAAACCAATAGCCACAATGAAATTAATTTATTCACTATAAATCAATGAATAAATTTCATTATTTAGGAAATTTTTGTAAATTAAAAAGATGTCTTTTAAAATAAAATAAAGATGTTGATTAAAAATCAATATTTGTAAACTGCAAGTGAGATTTTGACTTAGGTAAAAGTAAAATGAAAGTGCATTATTGTAATTATTGTTTCATAATCTGTTTAGTTGATTCCTCTATTTGTATGCGTTGGACTTGGTTGTGTTGGGGCAACATTCTACTTATTGCGACTTGCTGTTCGCAATCCTGAAGTTTCGTGGAACAGGAAGGGTAACCCAGAGCCTTGGAATGAATTCACAGACAAACAATACAAGGTAAATTTATAATATTTAGAATATGAGCAATTTTCCTTAACCCATTGTATTAGATTTTTTAATCCTTTTGTATCTCTTTCCATTCCCTGCATATCCATGAAACTTCTTTTCATTTTTAGAGCCATATAGTTGTCTAGTTTCAAAAAAATTTCTCATAGGCTTTTTTCCTGTTACTTTAAATTAAGAAAAATGTATGTCGTAAAGCGCATTGGTACTAATTCCTTAAATCACTGTCCGCCAAAAGAAGATGGTATTATTGGTCGATCCCAAATTTTACTTTCAATGAATCGAGATTGTTGTAGTTTTGGGTAATCTGTCTCCAGGAATTTGATTTTCGTTATTGGAAAGTGTAGCATTCTAAGTAAGAACATACTTCTTAAAGGAGAATATATTTGGGTATATTTTTCAAATAATTGGGCTGTTTAACAATTAATTAGTTCTTGATACTAATTATAAGTCAAATATTTTTTTAAATTATCATATCATATGTATAAGTATTTTAGCATTTATTTACCTTTGAATGTGGCTTTACAAAGGCGGATTGTTTATATTCCTCAAATTAGAAAGTTCTTCTTCAACTTTGTGACAAACTGAATCTTTATTGAACAAAGTTTTGAAGCAATCAATTTCAAAACAGTTTTTATCTAAATCTTTATTTACGTCTGATTTTCTGATATCAAGACCAAACAGATGAAGGTTCAAACTTACTTGACATAACCTTTCTCCATTATTTATACAGATTTTGAGGACCAAATGTGACATCATCTTCATAAGGAGGTCTTGAATTATAATGTTTCCCAATATCAATTTTTTTGAACCCCAAACTTAATACCGTTGCTAGAAATGATCTTTGCATCAGTACCACTGCTATTTACAGTATATACAATTTCACTGTGATCCAATTCAATATTACTTTTGTCTCACCTCTTAGAACTTATAAATATTTCACAGATTTCATTACTTCATTAATGCTTTTGTCGATTCATTTTGTAAACATTTCATGAACTATAAACCTATTTATTATTCACAAAAACAACACTAATGAAGAAATGTGTTGCTGGTAGCAGTGAAGCTAGAACACTAATCTTAGTGTTCGGCGGTAGATAGCAGGGCCTGCTGTGCACACAACAGGCTTCTGTCACTTATCGGACGTAATTAGAACTAAACAACATGCTTTTAAAACTCATCGGCTAATCAAAGAGGAGATCACAACATACACTTTAACACTGCTTAAAAATAAATTTAAAAACAAGAGATTCATCATTACAATAGGTGTACATATCAAGTCTAGACAAGATTATGGCCAAATGTCAGAACTGTGTTTTTATGCACTAGAAAATAAATGGATATACTCCGGATATTAACCCTTTGCACTGCTTGTTATAAATCAGCAAATGGTTATAAGCGTTTTAGTTTTGATCATGAGTGCAACAAGTTTGGTGCCGAACTCAGAAGTTGGGCAACGCCTGATTGAAAGCAGAGTCTGAGACCTTAGGAGATGACATTTTCTTATATTCCAGACTGTGTGGGTTTTATTATTATTACTAAAACTCGGAGGGACCTTATCGGTGTAGAGCACTTAGCTGCAGCCTTTCTACTCCCTTCCCATCCCTACCACTGGACTAGCTTAATGGATACCTACCTCTTTGCAGAAACCAAGTACCAACCTGATGCTAAATCTTCTGATATCCTCTGGTGTACATACTTGCCAGCCAAACCACTTTCTCTTTGCAGCTCCCAAAACAGGGCACTCACAGAGTACGTGGATTGGGCTTTCCTCTTGGTCCTAGTCGCATCTCTTCGCTGTGACCCGCTCTACAGTAACTCTGAGTTGAGATCTACTTAAGGAGAGTAGTTCTTCCACAAGTGTCCCGAGTAACCCCACTGTAGTACCTTGGATTTGTTGCACCCCTATGTGGGTTTACATTCTTGTCCTATTCGTTATTCACAATCGTTACCTTATCTAATCGATTTATAGTAGTTAATATTTCTTGATTTCCATAAAACACAAAAAGGTAATTTTTTACACATATTGAATGTAATTTCATTACGGCCTACGAAGTCTCTAAAATCATTTCTAATTAGTGTGAGTTCAGCGGCTGCTAGTTACATTTTCCAACTAATATCAAATGTTGTAACATTATCAAAAAAATTCACTAAGTGATCAGTGTAAAAACCAATTCTATTGTAAAATATCAGAAAGAAAAGGGGCAGTGTCAAGAGATATACTTAACATTACTAAAATAAAAACGCTCACATGAAAGATACAATATGCTTAAATATATTTAAATTTGATAGCAGACTTTTAATCTATTTTTCTGCATAATCAGAAAAATGTTACAAATTATAACATTTAATGAAATAATACGCATGCTTATCAATACCATTCTTATGCCTGAAATTTCTTTTTAATCACATTTGTGTGCAGTTTTTTAAGTTACAAGACCTTATTTTTTTAAAAATCATTTAAATATCTATGAGTCTACATAAAGAATTTATTTTTCTTATGTTATACGGCCATAACATAGGTTATGATTATGTTTTAATGCTTGATTTGGAAATATTTTTATTTATCTAGTTTCATCTATGACTAAATATAAAAATTGAATTTTTATTTTGTTCCAGTTTTATTCGCCAAATGTGGATTACTCCAAACTGCAAAGCCAAGCACCTAAATTTTAAAAGGATTACATCTAGAAAAAAGTAACTTTAGATTATCATGTACAAAAATATTTTCAAATATCACTCCTATAATCTGTGTTGAGTGATCCTAATTAAAATTGTATATTATAATAGATCATCCTTTATATATTAAATGTTTATTTGACCATGTTTTTTTAATAAATAAATCTGTATTACTTATTCTGTTTTTGTTTCATTTATTACTAAATACAATAGTCCAAGACAACCAATACACTGAAATCCTTGTTTTTGTATCATTTATTACTAAATACAATAGTCCAAGACAACCAATATACTGAAATCCTTGTTTTTGTATCATTTATTACTAAATACAATAGTCCAAGACAACCAATACAGTGAAATCCTTGAACCTTTATTTTCACTGAAAAGACACAGGGAGCAGCCATTATATCAAAAGCATTTATATTAATCATTGCCTAAATTCTTAAAACATAAAACGAGAGGAATCTTTCCACTTTGGTTGGATCAGCTATTTATAACCCATTACTAATTTTATTATTAAATGAAATGATTTTATTATTACTCATCATTTATCAAATTGTGAACTTTACTAATTACCACGGATTAAAATTAATTATTTACATCAGATACTAGGGTGCCAGTTACGCTGTTATAGTTTATTTCCTTTGTTGCTACTTGATTCATTCTCCAAACTAGCATTATCAGGTTCACTTAAAATTAAATAAATTCACTATCACTAAACAAACATTATTATAGTAAAGTATATTTAATTTTTTAACAGACTCCAAAAACAGTTTGTGCTGTATTTTACAAAAAAAAAATATTTACAGATAACTTTTAGCAAAGAAATTGTCAGCAAATGTAAGGTAAAGATTGGTTAACATGAAAAAATTACTAAATTTAAAAAAATAACAAATATTACTATAATTTAAAAATTAGAGAAAAAAAAAGTTTAATAATCTTTCAAAAATATGTTGCACGTAGGGGCCATATCAGGGCAGGCACATGTTGCTAAACAAAAGGTTAATGACTTGGAGCAACTGTGGTGGAATTTTCAATTATAAATAAATAAATTAAATCTTTTAGGCACAACAACGTTTTATTTATATCCTGATGTATATTTTGACTGCAAAGGAAGATGATTAATTCGACTGCAATCTTAAGAGGAAATAACTACAAAACTCTTTTATTTAATTTTTTTAGTTAGAATTTCCTTGTAGTGATTTCTTGTAGTAATTTCCTCTGAAGACGATGCTTTACTTTGCAATTAATATGCACATCAGGACATAAATATAAAGTTTTTGTGGTTTAGAAATTTTATTTATTTGTTTTATATTTATTATTTATAGTTAGATAAACTACAAGCACCAGGCGTATACAAACTAAACTGCGACAAATGTAACCAATTCTACATTGGACAAACAGGTCGCAGCTTTAAACAAAGTGTCGAGGAACACAAACAGAACACCAACTCATCATTTTACAATCACATAAAAGAAACAGGACATAAATACACAGACATTTACCATAACTTAGAAAAAAGGACACCTCAACAAAAAAGGACCACATCTCAACACACTAGAACAATATGAAATTTACAGACACACAAAAACAAAAAGTACAAACATAATAATCGAACAAACACAATACAAATCACACATACTCTTTGTTACTATCGAAAACCTGCCCTTACAACCGTCACCGCTTGATCCGACATCTCCAAGCAGAAAACACTGATGAAGATCGCCATATAGCAATCGATAACATTCTGTCTCAGTAAGTTTTAACAAATTTACAAAATTTAAAGTTCGGATAGTCATAAACTATTGTAAAGCGATTAATTAAGATTCACCAAACGTAATGGACAACGAAATTGAAGATTGAGGAACTGGTCAGATGATCTTCCAGTACACTCTCCAGATTCCTTTTCATTTCATTGACAACATCTAAGAAGTTACCACGATAAAATCTACATTCTGTCTTGTTATTACAGAACTTTGTTACAATTTTATTTTAAAAAAAATACATTCAGTATCCAACATGTATGTTGTATAATCAATATTTTAAATTGCTTTACCTGAGTTTTGTTGATCATGTCACTTAGATTAACATAATTACTGGGATATATCTATATAATTTTAAACACTGTATGTCCTGAACTTTGTTACTAAAAAATAGTAGATGAATACAAACATGGCTTCATATGTTGCTAATCCAGGAGTCTATTCTGATCTGTTTATTCCTGAACCTGTTATCTCTAATAAAAATTGGAATAGTTATCCCATGAGATGCTGTGCTCTGTCATAGCTATCGGAACTAACTCTAGTCTTTGCATTTACCTTTAAATAATTATTATATTTTTTTTACAAAAAAAATGTGTCAATATGTTCTTGATAAACTGTAGGCATTTTTTTGAGTTTTAGTAAAGCCACAGATTCAACAATTGTGATGTTTTTTTATGTCCAACACCATCCAATTAAACACCCTATTTACACAACTAGAAATGATTAAATTTGGAAAACAATGGTCTATTTCAGGTGAATCACAGAAGTTTGAGTGAAGATGAAAAAAAGTATTTTTAAAAAAGGCCACTTCAGCAATGTCATAAAGATGTGTGGAGTCCTTAGGTAGTGAGTTGTATAGATAAAGAAGTTGATGAATGGTGTTATCTACAACTGCATCACTGTCTAATGATACCTATTACCTCCTGGTGGAGTTAGTAATGTCTCTTACCACTGCATAGTTGAGATAAAAGTTGTCTGGTTTTTTGTTAGAACAGCAGTTTTCAACCTTTTTTCAATTGCGTATTCCTTGAAAGTTGTAAAAAATCAGATCGCATCTCTTTTCTTTAACAACTATAATGAATCAACTTATAAGAGAAGTTTTTGACTGAATAGGAACATTTTTCATGACAGGTAAAAATACTTTACTTTATCCAATGCCTGCCCTTGGTAACTCAGCCATTTGGCATCGTGCAGACCAGTAGAGCTGGGAGAGTCTGGTTTTTGGGTCGCTATTGTATGCTTAGAGCTGTGGGCAGGCAGGAAGGTGGTCTCCATCCAACTTTCCTGTTTGGCACAAGGGGCACCGATCCGTGTCCGCCAGCCCAATGCGATGAAGGTGCGCCTGAAGTCGTGTCCCGTGGTTAGACGGAAGAGCGCAACACTGATAGGTCGAGGCAGGTTTTTTGGAATGGGGTTGGTGCAAAGTTCTTGCCACCTCTTTCCAACAGCCAGGTTTTCTTGTGATGTTTTCAAGTACGTCTTAGATGCTGCGTGAATCCTGGTGTAAGCAGAGTCCAGTGATATTTTGATTTGTGGCTGTGATAGGCGGCACCCACTCTTGGCGAGGTTGTCAGCTTTTTCGTTCCCTGTTGTGCCAACGTGACTGGGAATCCACTGGAACACAATTCTGAAGCCTGCTTCTTGGCATAGTTGCATTTTTTCTCTGCACGACACTGTCAAGGTGCAGTCAGTTGGTGTGTTAGAGGAAACTGCCAAAATCGCTGATTGTGAATCAATCAGAAATACAACCTGCCGCGGCGATGGCGCGTGACGCATGATGCTGCTTCTCCTATGGCCACAACCTCACCATCAAAATTGTGCCAGCAGCAGAGGCCCACAGCTACCGAGCCCTGAAACAATTTTGAAAAATCTCCTGCTCCAGTTTCTCCACTTGAAGGGTTTGAAGATCCATCTGTGTAAACATGAAGCCAGTCACTTTCAGGGAATCGTTCGTTGATGGTCATTAATGTTGCTTTCCTGAGTTCAATATCCATAGCCTGTGACTTTGGTTTCACCTGGTCAACAAGGTTTAGAAAAACTGGAGGTAGGTTGTCAAAGACTCGATTGTGTTGATTTAATAGGGCAGCTTCTGCATGAAGGAAAAGGTTATATTTTTGTTCCAGCTGTAGAGCTTTGTTTACTGGAGTAATCTGAGTTCTGAGGCGGGAAGTGGCAGCTTTATATGTTTCCCAAAACTTTCTATTTGTTCTTTTATTTTTTTTCCCAGAATTTTTGGAGACATTTGTATCTTCTGACTTCCAAGGGTTCCAGTCCTGTTTGGATTTCCATAGGTAGTATTGGAGTCGATTTAGCTTCTCCAGTTATGAGCCTCATGTTATTATTTTGAACCTTGTCTAGCTTCTTTAGGCAATTTAAGCTGGCCAGATTGAGCACCTCTCCTCCATACTCCATTGTTGGTCGTACATAGGGCCGGTACGTTGAAGTTAGAACATCCTGGGTAGCACCCCATGAAGTTGCTGTTAATCTCTTCAACAGTTTGCTTCTGTTGGTGGCTTTTTTGGATGTTGCCTCAATATGATTTGCAAAGTTTAGCTTCCTGTCTAACGTGATGCCAAGATATTGTGGAGTATCTTCATGGTTTAAAGTTTTGTTGTTTAACTTGATCCTCAGTTTTGGCGGCTTAGTTGAAAGGGTGAATAGAGTGAAAACAGTCTTTTTCTCACTAACTACCATTTGGTTGTAGTTGGCCCAGTCAGCAACTCTGCTAAGGGTTCGATTTAAAGTTTCTTCCAGGTTCGAAGGAGTCTCGCTTGAAGCCCAAAAGACAAGGTCGTCCGCAAAAAGTAAGGTTGATATGCCCGGTACTTCTTTTACTATTTTTAAGAGGTTGTTTATCATAATATTTAAAAGGATACAGGTGAGTACTGCTCCCTGCGGTAGGCCGTTGCGTTGCTGTTTAAATGACGAAATTGTGTCTCGGAAACGGACACGAACATGCCTCTGTGCCAGAAAGGACTTCACCCATCCTAAGAGTTTTCCAGTTATTCCTAATTTTTGGAGTTTGTGCAACAGAAGCTTCCTCCATATTCTGTCATAGGCTTCCTTGAAGTCTACAAAGACTGGCACAGTCGACATTTTTCTATGAAAGCCATCCTTCACTGCTTGAACGAGCTTCACAACTTGGTTCATAGTGCCACGATGTTTCCTAAAGGCAGCTTGCTCATCTGACTGGGCACTGGCCCTCTCTAGAAAGGGACTCAGACGATTGACAATCATTCGCTCGGCTAGCTTGCAGCAGCAGCTTGTGAGGGAAATGGGTCTGTAGTTTTTTACTTCGCATGGAGGCTTTCCTTTTTTAAGGATGGGAATGATTTCTGCTTTGCGCTACAGGTCAGGGATGAATTTATTCAGAGTTAGGTTCATAAGCTTTAAGAGAGTTTTCTGGGCGAATGTCCCAAGATGTAACAGGAACTCTGGAAATATGGAGTCTGGTCCAGCTGAATTTCCTGGCTTTAGAGTATATAGGGCTACCTTTAGTTCTGCAAGGAAGAAGTTTCCGTTCATGACCTGATTTTCCTCCTCTGATAGACATGTAGTGTGTCGATACTTTAGGAATTCATTTTTCTGGAGCTTAGGAATCTTTAATTTTCCAACCTTGGCGTAGTGTTGGCAGAAAGCGTTTGATACCTTTTTGGGGTCATGGATGTGTTTGCCGTGGTATACTATAGGTTCTGCAGATGCAGTTACTTGTTGATTGTTTGAACTTGACAGAAAACGATGTGCTTTTATTCCATCTTTTTTATAGTCCAACCGGCTGACAAAGGTTCTCTATGCTTGTCGCTTGCTTTGTTTAATTTCCCATTGGAGGGCCGCTTGTACTCGTCGCACTTCTACACAGCTATCTCTTGTCTTTTCAACTTCAGCAGCTTTCCTGGCGTCATTTCGTTTCTTTTTCAGGGTGGAGAGTTTCGCTGACCAGAAAAGTCGGTGCTTTTTCACTTGTCCTCGAGACACAGTTGATTGGGCGCATTTAAGTATAGTGGATGTTACGGCCTTTGTGGATTTGTCAGGGCAATCTGTAATGAGATCCCCCGTTATTAGGTCATCGGAGAGCAATTTAAACTTTGTCCAGTTGGCTTTCTTGAAGTTCCACCTTGGTTTTCTCTTAGGTGCTGCAGGTCATCAGGTCTGTGCGACAGTGATGTTAATTACACGGTGTCCGCAGCCACTAGCTAGGTCTTTCAGTTCTATGCTGGTACATGTCATCAGTTCAGGGTGGAGCAGAGTAAGATCTGGTCTGGTCAATGAGCCGATGTAGGACAGAAACATTGAGTCGCAGTGTTGACTTTCGTCAACGAAGTCCTCTATAGATCTTCCTACTGCAGTTGTTCTATCATAACCCCATCTTAATGATGGTGCGTTGAAATCTCCCGTGATGATTGTGTTTGCACAAATACCCAGAATGCTGTTTTCAAGACTTTGTCTGTTTAGTGGTGGATTGTAAAGTCCATAGACTTTGTAAATTTTTGTCTGCTTCCAAACCTTAAAAAGTATTATCTCTGACTTATCATCGTTGATCATTTCATGTATAATTTGATGTTCAGCAATGACTGTATTTTTCACACCGGCAAGAATTCCCGATGCAACAGGTCGTGCTGTTTTCAAAGTTACAAGGGAGCAACCTGGGACTTGGCAAAACACAGTGTTGTTAGTGCATGCACCAGCTTCGACAATTATAAAGATGTCCGCGTCAAAAGTTAAAATAATATGTTTTAGTTCTAATAATTTGGATTGGTTTAGGCCTCCGGCATTCCAAAAGGTTAGCTTCAGGCTACTCTATTTTCAGAACTATTCTATTTTTCTGTTATTATTCTATTTTTTATTTAGACCACTTTTCAAATATTACTTTCATAAAACCAATTTCTTTGGCAAAAAAACTAAAATTTGTCATAGAACGATGAATATTTCAAGGAAGTGCTTATTAATCTAATTGTTGGTGCATATGAACTGTATACTAGCAAAGAGCTGGATTTCTGATGAAACGATATTTCATATTTGTATATGTATTGATGTTCTTGAATAGATAAAATAGCTCTCAGACAGGTTGATAACACTTGTGTTTCCCACATATAATATATTTTTGTTGGGTCAAATAGAATTTGGCTTCAATATTGTTTGAAATATTTTACAACTCATTCTCACACATTGCAAACAGTTTTTTTCTTCAATAAGGGATTTGTACTTTTTAAATTATAAAGATGAACCTATATGCATCTTATCTTATTTCTAACTGCGCAGTAGGCTTGACCGTAACTTATAGTTTAAAAATATATTGTATTGAAATTCTTAACTTTCTTTAAACTTTTCAATTATCTTAATACTTGGTTAGAAACAGTAATGTGATTGATAGAGAATTCTAATTCTTCTACATGCTGAGGGCAGAAACTAGGTTCAAAACGAAAATCAATTTTAATATAAAGGATCCCAAATTCATTCTAGGTATATCACTGCATTACAGGTTTAAAGCTGTGATCTAGAACTTGGTCTCTAGAGCAATATTTCATCAATATGCTATATATTAGACCATTCATTTTCAATTTCTAATACTAAGGTTCCTGAAGTCATCCTTTACTTTCTACAGTAATCATTATTTTTTAAAAATTTTGTTAACTGCTTCTTGGCCCCAGAAATTATAGTAAACAAAATCAAAACTAGTCAAGTTTCCTTGCCACTTTAAATTTAAGTAATTATACATCCAATTCTGTATCAACCACCTTCCTATGCTAAACATAATATTGGAGTAGTAAAATTCTTTTTCTAACTTGAACATGTCAATCTGTTTAATTTTCACTAGAAAGGTATTTTAGACACTTAAACTTGTGATTATTTTAACAAAACATATAAAACATTTTAATTTTCTCAGATGAAGGAAGTAGACAACTCCATATCCACAGTATAGCATAATTGTCCTCTTTTCCTGGTGCCAGTGTTAATCCTGTCAGAATGGACAGAATAATTAATCATAGTAGTTAATCAACAATTACAATGTAATGTCAAAAATACCTTTCTAATGAAAATTAAACAGACTGACATGTTAGAGTTTAAAAATAGGATTTTACTACTCCAATATTATGTTAAGCATAGAAAAGTGATTGATACAGAACCGGAGTATAATTACAATGAAAATATTGTAAAGAAACCCAATACCACAAAAATAACAAATAAAACAACTTACACTTTTAATGTTTTAAACTTGCCTATAGTAGCACTTACTTTGTTTGTTGAGTAAAACTCAACAAACAAAGTAAGTGCTACTATAGGCAAGTTTAAAACATTAAAAGTGTAAGTGATTACTAGTAGCTCACGCGAAGATGGAATCAACAAATGTAAACAAAACAAGTTATTTAAGACTAAACCCTTATGTACATTTCGATGACCATATCATCATCATCAGAGAGTCTTATTACAAAATTACAATCTAGCAAACAAGAAGTTACAAACTAGAGTGATACCAATTGTTCTCTCTATTAGCACATTTGGTTCAAGATGGCCGTTATTTGTTGGTCGAGGGTGGAGAGCCTATATATAGCAACCGCAGAGAATGATTGGTATCATTCTAATTTGTACTTCTTCTTTGCTAAATTGTAATTTTGTATAAGACCCTCTGATGATGATGACATGGTCATCGAAATGAACATAAGGGTTTAATCTTATGTAACTTGTTTTATTTGTTATTTTTTATTATTTTTGTGGTATTGGGGTTCTTTCCAATATGTTCATTGTAACGTATTGTACCACTGTACTCTTGATATTGTTGGATTATAATTACTTAAATTTAAAGTGGCTAAGAGATTTTACTAGATTTTCTATTGTTTACTAAAATGTCATTGGGCCAAGATAAGGTGGAAAAAAAACTATGCAGAAAGTGAAGTGTCCTTAGGGTGTTCTGACTTTGTCCCACTTAGTTCCATCTAACCTTCTTTTTACCAGAGATTGTAAGGTGAACACCTCTTTGTGGCCCTATAGGGAAGAGGTTTACTTCAATCTTGAGACCTTGCCTCTGTGATGCCAAAATCTCTAAAAGAAACTGAAGTAACAATCTTAGAGTAGAAAGAAGTATTATTCTTCCCTCAGTGTAGGCCTAGAGAGCAATTTGTGAAAGTAATGTGGAAGATATGAAGATATAAATAATTTTTAATCAGCATTTATTTTGGAATTTTCTGCTGAATCACAGAAATAATTGGTATAATTATTTTTTGTTTATTTATTTTATTGTTTTGTTATATTGTATTGTTCTGTTCATTCTTATAATCAAAATATTTGCTGAAAATTTTGTTTACTTTTAATTTAAATGTAAAGTCAAGTTTAGCATCTAATATTAATTTTGAATTTTTAATTTAATTTCGAAAAAAAAGAACATAGCTTAATGCTAAAAATTTTGGTCTAAGAAATTTCTGGTTTCCAGAATTCTAAAAATTTGAATTATTCAATTATGCTTCTTAAAATTATAAAAGCTCTGCGTAAAGTTGGCAACATTGCCAGGTTGGCTTTGCTGTGGTAACAGGAAGTAAACATGTTGGGAATCGGTAGTAAGAATTAAGACGAATACTGCTAAGTACTTTATTTATTTCTAAAAGAGGTTCAACAAAATGAAAATGTAACGGTACCTATGCCTTTACATATTGATTAAATATGGCGTCCAAGGCTTAAGTAAAAGTTATTTTTATCATTAGTTTGGGGGGGGCATTCATTTCCTTGACCTTGACTGTAGGTGTTTGACATCGCTTGCATTGTTTATTCAAAACAGGTTCTTTGCAACCAGTTCTTACTGCAATACTATCTGCAGTCAATAAACTTGAGTTAGGCCTGTCTGAAAGCTGTGGTGCTAATTTTCCAGTTGTGAAGAACAAAACAAATTTTAAATAAACTGAAGTTGAAAATTTTGGAATTATTTGTAAAATACGTAAGCTAGTAATATGAGTAGTAATATGATATATTATAAATAAAACTGAACATGTAAGTTATACTGATATGAAATGCAACAAGTAATTTATACTGAAATAAAGTAAAGACAATTAAATCTAATAGTAGGCCTGCACTAATTGATTTAAAATTTCACTTTGTGGCATAAAGGAAAAAATATAAAGTTTTAGACATTTTAATATATTTATAAGGTAAATTTTCGTTTAATAGCATTTAATTTTGTCCACACGAGGACTGCCGTTTCAGGGAATGTGTCTATTAAAATATTTTGGGCCGTAACACGAAACATATATCTCGTACGGTCTGAGTTGATAGTGGGACACATCGTCCTTAACGTCAGATAATATGTAAGTGCAATTTTAGCCAAATGTTTACATATTATTATACTGGTTGAGTCAAAGAGAACTTTGAAAATTTATATAAGTTTATTAAATTGTCCTAGATTGTTTGGTAGAGGTGGAACAAAGAAGTGTCAGGTCACGGGAGTGAGGTGGCCATGCAATTGCCGCTCCACGCGCAATTCACAGTCCTGGGAAACGATCATTAAGAAAATCCCTATTTCTGTTAGAAAATGAAGTAGTGCCCAGTCTTTCTGGTAATAGAAAAGGGCATCTTGTGGTTTATCTCCATCGAAATTGAGGAATCAAAAAGTCTTCCAACATTTCAAGATACAAAATATCATTGACATTTCTCTCCATGAAAAAAATAACCGTACAATTTAAATTTACTGGTCACACAAAACAAATTCAATTTCGGGCAAACACAAACGTGTTCATGTGTTTCTTTTGGGTTTACGCTTCCTCAGATATTTCAGTTTACCTAGCCACTAACGTTTGTGAAACGTAGGTTCATCAATAATTGAGTTCAGAAATGTCTAATTTACTCTATTCTAGCTAACATTGGTCTTGCCATGGTGTAGAGTTTATCGTACTTTGAGAATTCATCGATCGTTACTGGAATGTATTTCTCTCAATTTCTTGGCCTTGGTAAAGGTCAATAATTGTCTAAAGGTAAAAGGTCACCTTCCTGCACAAGTACTATGCCAGTGATCTCTGCTCTGATGCTTTACTCGTCTTTATCAGATCTTTGACATCGGTTACATGATCCTAAAATTTTGCTTATATCACTTAATAATTTATTATCGGCGAAATCTTTCTGAAAGGTCTATAAAATTTAATTACCACGATGTGTCTAAATTGTTATGACTCTACCCAAATAATATGTTCTAATGAATCTGGTATAAGTAGTTCCTACGGTTCTTTATTATTCCTAAATGTTTTCTGTCAAAGTTTTAAAGTAGGCCTATAGTTTCGTCAAAATATTACTGTATAGTGGCAACTTGTATTACTGTATCATATTTGTGTCGTTCCGATTGTCTATAATCTGGTTTCGGCTTAGTCCCCTATATTCCCCTTACTTCGACTATCTTCAATTTCGAAACAATATTTTTGCATTAGAAGCATCCAGAGCGGCATAAGTGCTTTTAGTAGTTTTTAAGGCTAAAATTCAAAAAAGCTTAGTTTGTTACATAGCTCATTCTGAGGCTTGTTGCCTGTACAATCCGTTAAGACGATAGGCGAACTGTTACTTCGTAGAAAACTTCTTATTTTAAATACTTAAAAACATAAATCAAAATCGTTCAAATTAGTAACTATCGATGACCTTGTAAACCAGCATCCAACTGATCCACGCTGTTCAAGAGCAACCTATAAACTGCTTCATCCCCAAAACAGTTCCAAACGGCTTGTTCATTTGGTTTTAAAGGTTTTATGAAACCTTTCGTTTAAAATGACGAAATCCAACAACTTAATGGCGGGTATCCATTGATCTATATGCTGAATATGTAAAGAAGCGATGAAATAGCTTTCAGTAAACACAGAAAGTATGTTCACTGTCTGAAACGTTAACCTCGTAGTGATAACAGGTTGTTATTCCTATGAATTAACCTCATAAATTAGGGACCATTATAAATAAATTAAAGAGAAATTCTTTGTTGAAAGGCTTACAGTCATATATTGTCATGAAAACTTTGCTCAATTGAGTTTGAACTGTCAAATATTTGGGGTGTATGAATAATCAAATCACACAAATCCGTGACTAAAATGTGTGAAGTCGATATCTGCTATAATAAATGTTCATTATCTTACAAAAAGCAGCATTAAAGATCTTACTTCAATATAAAACAATGTTAAGTGGCCTAAAATTTTATTATTATTAATATTATTCTCTTATTTTATTGTAAAATTGTTAATCACTCTTTGTTTGTAGGGAAATAGGAGATTAACGCAGACTTTTATATTAGTAATTTTGTTTCAGCAAAAAAAAATCTTTCACTATTTATTTCCATTCTAATTGAATTGTTACAGGAATTATCATGATTCTCTCATTTCTTTCAATTCCTTCTATTAGTTCACACTTGTATGGTACTAAATATTAATAAAGTTTTCAAATAATAATTCATTAATTAAAGGAATTAATTTTATATGAGAGAAAACTTTTAGCAAAAGGGGTTGTATGCAATATAGTTATTTCGTCACGTTTCGCTTTAAATAAGTAAAAATATGATTTTATAAAACAGCTGATTTTATGTTACAGGTTAAGTAGTAGAACATCTTTACTTATATTAGCTGTAGAAAGTAACTATAATTTTATTATATTATTTAATAAAAAGTAACTAAAATATAATTTTTTTACCCAAGTAAAAATTGACTTTTAATTTTTTTTGTTTATATTACTTGTTTATACGAGTTTCATGTTTTAATCTTATAACTTTCAATAATTAACGCACAGACAATATTTATAAATACTGCACTCATGAGTTGTAGTCAACTATAAAATATGAAAATTTAGCAGACGAAATAAAATCTATTAAAATAGCGTAGGCCTACTCTACTTGTGACTTCAGTTTCCAGCAAAGTGATTTGTATTTATTATTGACGTATTGCTCATTAAATGCTTATGTTAAATGATTTTGACCATGTTTTTACACGTCTACATCCATTCGAACGGAAGAATGACGCTATGAAAATACTTCATGGTAGGTATCCGCATCCTATTATTATAAATAACCTACTTATTAATAAACAGTTATTTAAAAGTAATAATATTTAAAATCTAAGTATATTATATTTTATATCATTAATAGTCTGTTTTATCTTATAGTCATTGGATAAGTTTGTTTCCTTTTTAATGAAAATTGCTTTTGCTCTTTGTATTCAAACAAAATTACTTTTGCTATCTATTTACTAAGTGTATTTACAGTATTTGTTAAATTCGAAATTGATGCCTATTTCTAATTAAATTGTTAAACTCCCAGAACTATAGAATTCAAACTTTAAGTCGGACCGATTTATTGTTTTTGTTTAGTCAACCTCAATGTTTATTTTACCTAAAGCAGCTAAATATTGCATAGGCAATGCTATTTAAACGCTGATTCAATGCAGAAAGCTTGATTAGCTGACATTTGATGAATCGCGTTGAAACTGCTTATTAAAAAGTAGTTTTAAGTTAAACTTTCAGAGAAAGTATGATTCTACGTTTATTTGTTAAGCATACGAGTAGCTACAGTTTAGTATGTAACTAACTGCAAATATCTTGTACAATTTAGAACAGGTTGCAGTTCAACTCATACATACAAAGCTTTGATCAGGTCAGTAAACACATGTGTTAAAATATGTAGGGGAAAGACGGGCATAACGGCTATAGTTAGATTTAAAACAGAATAGGATTCTGCGAAGGTGAAATCGACCAGAATGAGAGGGGATTACAGCTGTCTGAGCTAATAGGAAATTCACATCTTGTGCTGCGTGGGTGAGCCTTGTTGCCAATTCTACGTTCAACTTCCGTTCGTTGCTCAGTGACATCGTAACTGCGGTGGAGTGACTTACTAGTGGTGTAGCTTGCTTCGTTCTGCGATTTCAGTCGATGGCAGTGGCGGGTTCACTGTCAATGAGTTTGAACTGACAACATCGCATCCCTACACTGCCACACACCCATTCCTATTCTACTTTACATCAAAGTATAGTGCGGGCATAATTGCCAGGCAGGTTTTTAGGCCTTACGTTGGTCCTATTCTGCGGGAAACGCTCGATGTAATCCTCACATTCCTCTTAGTTGGGGGGAGGCACTAGTAGGCGAAATAACTGCGATTTTCCGAGTTATTACAATTTAGGGATTTTCATACAATTAGTGAATAAAAAAGTAATTATTACATATCTATATAAAGAGGTAGATTTTTTAAATATAATTGCTTTAAGAGACTGACAATTTAGTCATAAAATTAGATATTCAGAAAAGACCTAGCGTTGTATGTTCAGACCTGACAATGAGGTTTCGTTATTGGCTTCAGGGCGAGCATGTCGGGCACCAAGTGGTCAATATACCCGCTGATGTGGTCATCATCCCCAATTGCAATATTTCTTTCAATGTTTCCTTTTAAAATACTTAGTGAACAACTGTAAATATACCTCTTTGCTCTACCTAGTATTGTTAAAAGTAAAAAGCGTATATTAAATATCCTCTATCGGCAAAGGATGGATGTTGAATTGACGGGTGGATCTCCACCTGAAACTGCGTTTACGTTCCACCCTATCGAATAGATGTAAACAGAGATAAATATACCTCTTTGCTCTACCTAGTATTGTTAAAAGTAAAAAGCGTATATAAAATATCCTCTATCGGCAAAGGGTGGAGGTTGAATTGACGGATGGATCTCCACCTGAAACTGCGTTTACGTTCCACCCTATCGAATAGATGTAAACAGAGATAAATATACCTCTTCGCTCTACCTAGTATTGTTAAAAGTAAAAAGCGTATATTAAATATCCTCTATCGGCAAAGGATGGATGTTGAATTGACGGGTGGATCTCCACCTGAAACTGCGTTTACGTTCCACCCTATCGAATAGATGTAAACAGAGATAAATATACCTCTTTGCTCTACCTAGTATTGTTAAAAGTAAAAAGCGTATATAAAATATCCTCTATCGGCAAAGGGTGGAGGTTGAATTGACGGATGGATCTCCACCTGAAACTGCGTTTACTTTCCACCCTATCGAATGGATGCAAATAGAGATAAATATACAATGGTTCAGTCACTTTCTGATGCTTGTCAAACTATATAAAATAATAAAATTTTGTTTATAATAAATGGGCATTCCACCCATACTAAATTTATTGGAGTTCATTAACATAACATGGTAATGCCCAATCATACAACTGCGTTGTGCCACTGCAGCCATTAATTATAGCCAGTAGATGGGGTTTTCAAGGGATCGTTGAACAGTTTCACGTTCAGAAAATTGAGCGATTTTTAAGGTATAAATTAGGGCAAACAGTGGCACAATATCAAGTAAGAATTCTCTTGGGAGTAGCCTACATGAAGACTATTGAGGCCTACTGAAGACTACTACAATTTAGTGAATGTATTAAAAAAATAGGGCATTGAATGCTCAATACAAACCTTTTCTCAGAAAGAGAATTAACTGCAGTACACATTACACAAATACCATTTCCACCAGCTGCAACTGCACATCAACGGTAAGTTAGATTTTCAAGGAGTTGTGTTCACGACCAAGATAAAACTTATGCCCTACCCCTGACGGCATAATAGCCACTTGCTTGCTTTTTTTGTTAAATTCATTTTTCAGGTTATCCTTTTTTCCAATCATAACAAAATGTTTCTTAAGTGCAGTACATTAATAATTGTGTATAGGAATAAATAATTTTCAACTATACAGATGGATCAAAAATCAGTTCTAAAATTCATAAACCATTACCCTGATTGTTATACCCAACTTTCCCCTATATCCCTTTTTATACGTTTTTTTAAATCACTATAGACAAAAAAAGAGAAAAAATTAGACTATTTTGAAGATTCACATAAAGATTATGACACAGTAAAACGAAATGTCTAGAAATTAGAAGAACAAAGTGCGACAGAAAAACAGTTCAGAGAAAATCGTAACGCTAAAAATGCAAATAATACTAATCCTAACAAATTCTTTTCAAAGATCCAAAGGCTTATGGAAGATCTTGTCTACTTACCTCATTAAATGGTACCAATAAAATACTTTAGGAAAGTGGTAAAGGATACGTGAATAACAATCAGAGAAGTATATTTACAAGCCTCGTGCCATTGCTGCTCAGGATGAAGAAGCAGCCAGCATACAGCTAAGAAACACTTAATATGCATTTTTTTAATATTCGATATTATCTGCCACGGTGACTTTTCACTAATATTCGTTTAGTGGAGCCAATGTAAAAATATGGGAAATGCCAGTTCTAGTGTCGGTCATTGCTATCATTAGTTGATTTGTCGCTATCACTGGCTCTGCTCTCACAGCTCGACTCGGATCATCGTCCAGTGTCGATGACTGAAGGGGTCAGAGATAGTCTCTGTTGTGATTTGGCAAAATGTCGTTGTAGCTGACGATAAAGTTACTGATATTCTATCATGGCTGTCATTGGTTCTACTCATTTCCGTCGTGTCTCAGTGAACGATTTGCGTCAGGTTTCACAACAATAGTGGTGTTGTGTACAGTAGACGCAATTTCGCAATCGGTAGTTTGTTCCTAATTTCGTAGGAGTTAATTTTTAAATAAAATGAGTCTTCCAAAAAAAAGCGACGTGAAGTAATTTTACGAGTGTGGTGTGCCTGCCTGTTATTGGCACATACAGAGAGAAGTGTCTCAGTATCCCTTGTCAGTGGTTCTAAAGTCCCGGTATAAATCACCGATCTTTTAAAGCCACTGGATCGATTCACCCTATTCCCATTAAATAAGTAAACCAGTTGCAAATTTGCAAACCCGAAACTACATTCATCAATCAATTGTATTTATACGTTTGAGGTTG
>JBAIZL010000001.1:362677545-362687545 GCA_036971475.1 Prosapia bicincta
GCAAATGATGCACAGAATGAGGTGAAGGAAGTAATGTACAGAGTTGCCGCTGCATGTGACGCCATAATGACGCGAAAGCGTCCGAGAAATGATCACCCTCCCATGTATTGGTGGAATAATGACATCGCCAACAGTCGCCAGGAGGCCATCCGAGCAAGAAGAAGCGTCACTAGAGGCAGGAAAAAACCGAACTATAGCGACCGGAAGGAATCCTATAAAGCTGCGCGGCTCAAACTGGTTAAGGCCATCAAAAGCAGTAAGGCACACTGCTGGCAAGAACTAGTGGAACAGGAAGAAGGTGACCCATGGGGCAGACCATATAAAGTGGTTATGAAAAGAGTAAAACCTCAATCACAGGCCTCGCCCACCTGTCCGGTTCTATTGGGGAGGATTGTCACGGACCTCTTCCCGCGACAACAACAGCTACAGATAGGTAACTTCTGCACTGACGAGCCGGTCCCACCGATAACATTAGAGGAGCTAATATCTGCGAGCTCAAGATTGAGAAACAATAAGGCACCAGGACCCGACGGTATCCCGAACATTGCCCTGAAAAGAGCCATAAATATAGCGCCAGGGATGTTCCTACATATGTACAATAGATGCCACCGGACGAACCATCATCATATCGTCCACTCTGCATGCTTGACTCGGCGGGAAAGATTCTTGAGCGGATTATGTATACAAGAATAGAGGAAATAGTTGAAAAGCATCTGTCAGATAGTCAGTATGGTTTTCGCAGAGGAAGGTCAACGGCTGATGCGATTAATATGGTAGTTAGCACAGCAAAGGATGCGACTACAGGAGACAAATGGACTGATGGTGAGAAAAAATACTGCGCAGTAGTCACTCTGGATATGCAAAATGCATTCAACTCTGCAAGGTGGGGTAGAATAATGGAAGCACTGGACCAGTTCGATGTCCCTAAGTACATGCAGAAGTTGGTGGCCAGCTACTTCACTGACCGACTTCTGCAATATGACACAGATGAGGGACAAAAAATACATAAAGTTAGTGGTGTAGTGCTACAGGGCTCGGTCCTGGGACCGCTCTTGCGGAATGTAATGTACAACGGTCTCCTTGAAGTGAAGATCCCGAGAATCGCAGGTCGCGTTTGCAGACGATGTCGCCCTGGTGATTGTGGGAAAGTTCCTGGATGACATACAAAACCTGTTTAACGAAACATTCAGGAAATATGCCGACTGGATGAGGGAAGCAGGAATCAAGATAGCAATGCATAAGACAGAGGTAGTGCTCATAACTAGTAGGAAGAAAAGGGAAACAATTACACTGCAAGTTGGGGAGCATGTGGTTGAGTCCAAGGCGTCAGTACGATACTTAGGAGTAATGATAGATGCACGTCTCAACTTCAAGGATCAAGTAGTGCATGCCAGCTCCAGGGCGGCAGCAGTTGGAGGAGCATTATCCCGCATCATGCCGAATGTGGATGGTCCTAAACCAAGAAGACGAGCGCTCCTTGGATCAGTTGTGACATCAATACTGACCTATGGTATTGCCATTTGGGCAAAGGCACTAGAGCTACAAGAATGCCAAAGAAGAATATACCCAGTTGGCCGGCAAATGGCATTAAGGATCACCAGCGCGTTTAGGACTGTCTCTAGGGACGCTGCTCACGTGATCTCGGGACTACTGCCGATCGAGATTATTGCAGAGGAATATAGGAGACGGTATCGGCGAAGAACCCAAGAACCAGTGGAGGCAAAAGATTCCAGAACAAGGGAAAGGGAGAAGAGTCTACAACGATGGCAAGTGGAGTGGGATGGTTCTGAAAGGGGCAGGTGGACCCACCAGCTCATCCCACGGATAGCGGAATGGACCAACCGTCAGCACGGTGATCCCAACTACTACCTGACGCAGCTACTTACTGGACATGGATGCTTTCGACAATACTTATATAAGTATAAGCAAGAGGACTCACCAAATTGCCCAGTATGTCATGGAGCAGAAGAGGACGCGAGGCATGTGTTCTTCACATGTCCAAGATTTGACCCACAGCGAAGAGAATTCGAAAGGCTAACCAACGTGGCGATTACGCCAGAAAATTTAGAAAATTTGCTGTAGAGCAAATGCTTGCATCAGAAGCTATATGGAACGTCACAACGGACTTCACCAGAGAAGTGATTACAGAACTGCGGAAGGAAGAAAAGAAAAGGAAAGTACACCCAGCTAATAGTTAGTGGGGGACGTAGGGAAGGAAAAAGATGGGAGAGCGTAAGCGCTAATGCCGCCCCGTGAAGTTGTGCCTAGCGGCGGTCCCGCGGGGAATTAAGGCTTTTGGAAAGAGGAGAAGGGGGGTTTTTTAGTCGGTAGGCGTCTCGGCTCCATACTGAGATGAATCCGACACTACCCATAACTTCGGGTGTCTTTTAAAGATCTTTCCCCCACCTCCTTAAAAAAAAAAAAAAAAAAAAAAAAAAAAAAAAAAAAAAAAAAAACACACACACACCACACATACACACACACACACACACACACACACACACACACACACACACACACACACACACACACACACACACACACACACACACACACACACACACACACACACACACACACACACACACACACACCACCCACACACACATACACTCACAAACACACACACACAGACGCATCTCTTTTTTGTTTTTAAATTTTTTAAATATGTTTTCTTGTAGATTTTATTTTTTTCTAAATTTTATTGTGTTTAATACAGTTTTTCTTAGTTTTCACGCCCATCTTCTTATGTTCTGAAATTTGTATTGTTTCCAAGGATACATAAATCATTATTTAAATTAAAGCATTGTTACAAATCATAAAAAAACTTAAGAATAATTTAGACTTTAACTTAATATAGTTACTATCTGTGCCCTGACACGCTCGTGGTTGCACATTGTGGGGAGAATAGGAATGAGATATGGAGAAAAAACTTGTTACAGGTTCAACAAACACCTACCTACAGCAAAGGTTTAATCAAAATAATCTCTCGTTGAACAGATATAGACCTGTTTATAAATAAATAAATATATATATGTATGCATAAATTTATATATATATATATATATATATATATATATATATATATATATATATATATATATACATATATATATCTTTTTTTCATAATTCAAAATAAAGAAATATTTAAAAATCTTTAAACCGAAGCAAATTATTTTATCAAAACTATATTATAAGTTTAATAAATCAAAATAATTCTCAATGTTAAACGTATACGTAACTAGCTTTTTTCAAGTTTATATATAAAAGTTTCAAAAAACTTTATTTCATAACTATTATTTATAACGTAATTACCCATTTTGTTCATTTTGTCTTCCAATTATATGGAAGGATTGTGATTGTGATTGTTGAAGGATTGTTGAATTAAGGTAGATAAATAACTCCCCCGCCCCACATAGGGTAGATGGATGCGCTGCTAAGATTGCTTGTACAACGTCAATTACCTAAAATAGACGTTCTCTTTTAGGGTCATCAAAAGCTTTTTAGCCGTTACACAGTCTTGTAAGTAGAAGGATATTCAAGGATATCTTGAATTAAGGTAATGACTAATTACAAAGGTAATCTTTGTAATAAAAATGCCAGAAAATTAATGTGTCCCTTGGGAAATACCAATGGATAAAGAGAAGAGTCTCCCTCTATCTAGAGTAGACCCTAGAGCAGTTTCGGCTAAGTTTGATACTTGATGATAATATTCATATTGTGATTTTTAAAAGTATTCACAAAAATCACGTAGGTGTTAAAGCACAATACAATTAATTTAGTTCATTCGTAACTACCATTAAATTTCTTCGTGACTACCACACATTTGCTTCGTGATTGGCGGACAATTGCTTCATTAATGCTGGACAATTGCTTTGTGACTGCTAGAAAATTGCTTCGTGACTGGTGGACAGTTACTTCGAGACTAGCTGACATTTGCTTCGTGATTGGCGGACAATTGATTCATTAATGCTGGACAATTGCTTTGTGACTGCTAGACAATTGCTTCGTGACTGGTGGACAGTTACTTAGAGACTAGCTGACATTTGCTTCGTGATTGGCGGACAATTGCTTCATTAATGCTGGACAATTGCTTTGTTACTGCTAGACAATTGCTTCGTGACTGGTGGACAGTTACTTCGAGACTAGCTGACATTTGCTTCGTGATTGGCGGACAATTGCTTCATTAATGCTGGACAATTGCTTTGTTACTGCTAGACAATTGCTTCGTTATGGTGGGCAGTTACTTCGAGACTAGCTGACATTTGCTTCGTGATTGGCGGACAATTGCTTCATTAATACTGGACAATTGCTTTGTGACTGCCAGACAATTGCTTCGTGACTGATGGACAGTTACTTCGAGACTAGCTGACATTTGCTTCGTGATTGGCGGACAATTGCTTCATTAATACTGGACAATTGCTTTGTGACTGCCAGACAATTGCTTCGTGACTGGTGGACAGTTACTTCGAGACTAGCTGACATTTGCTTCGTGATTGGCGGACAATTGCTTCATTAATGCCTTACAATTGCTTTGTAACTACTAGACAATTGCTTCGTGACTGGTGGACAGTTACTTCGAGACTAGCTGACATTTGCTTCGTGATTGGCGGACAATTGCTTCATTAATGCTTTACAAATGCTTTGTAACTGCTAAACAATTGCTTCGTGACTGGTGGACAGTTACTTCGAGACTAGCTGACATTTGCTTCGTGACTGGCGGACAATTGCTCCATTAATGCTGGACAATTGCTTTGTGACTGCCATACAATTACTTCGTGACTGGTGGACAGTTACTTCGAGACTAGCTGACATTTGCCTCGTGATTGGCGGACAATTGCTTCATTAATGCTGGACAATTGCTTTGAAACTGCTAGACAATTGCTTCGTGACTGGTGGACTGTTACTTCGAGACGAGCTGACATTTGCTTCGTCATTGGCGGACAATTGCTTCATTAATGCTGGACAATTGCTTTGTGACTGCCAGACAATTGCTTCGTGACTGGTGGACAGTTACTTCGAGACGAGCTGACATTTGCTTCGTGATTGGCGGACAATTGCTTCATTAATGCTGGACAATTGCTTTGTTACTGCTAGACAATTGCTTCGTGACTAGTGGACAGTTACTTCGAGACTAGCTGACATTTGCTTCGTGATTGGCGGACAATTGCTTCATTAATGCTGGATAATTGCTTTGTTACTGCTAGACAATTGCTTCGTGACTGGTGGACAGTTACTTCGAGACTAGCTGACATTTGCTTCGTGATTGGCGGACAATTGCTTCATTAATGCTGGACAATTGCTTTGTTACTGCTAGACAATTGCTTCGTGACTGGTGGACAGTTACTTAGAGACTAGCTGACATTTGCTTCGTGATTGGCGGACAATTGCTTCATTAATGCTGGACAATTGCTTTGAAACTGCTAGACAATTGCTTCGTGACTGGTGGACAGTTACTTCGAGACGAGCTGACATTTGCTTCGTGATTGGCGGACAATTGCTTCATTAATGCTGGACAATTGCTTTGTGACTGCCAGACAATTGCTTCGTGACTGGTGGACAGTTACTTCGAGACGAGCTGACATTTGCTTCGTGATTGGCGGACAATTGCTTCATTAATGCTGGACAATTGCTTTGTTACTGCTAGACAATTGCTTCGTGACTAGTGGACAGTTACTTCGAGACTAGCTGACATTTGCTTCGTGATTGGCGGACAATTGCTTCATTAATGCTGGATAATTGCTTTGTTACTGCTAGACAATTGCTTCGTGACTGGTGGGCAGTTACTTCGAGACTAGCTGACATTTGCTTCGTGATTGGCGGACAATTGCTTCATTAATGCTTTACAATAGCTTTGTAACTGCTAGACAATTGCTTCGTGACTGGTGGAGAGTTACTTCGAGACTAGCTGACATTTGCTTCGTGATTGGCGGACAATTGCTTCATTAATGCTTTACAATAGCTTTGTAACTGCTAGACAATTGCTTCGTGACTGGTGGACAGTTACTTCGAGACTAGCTGACATTTGCTTCGTGATTGGCGGACAATTGCTTCATTAATGCTTTACAATTTCTTTGTAACTGCTAGATAATTGCTTCGTGACTGGTGGACAGTTACTTCGAGACTAGCTGACATTTGCTTCGTGATTGGCGGACAATTGCTTCATTAATGCTGGACAATTGCTTTGTGACTGCCAGACAATTGCTTCGTGACTGGTGGACAATTACTTCGAGACTAGCTGACATTTGCTTCGTGATTGGCGGACAATTGCTTTATTAATGCTTTACAATTGCTTTGTAACTGCTAGGCAATTGCTTCGTGACTGGTGGACAGTTACTTCGAGACTAGCTGACATTTGCTTCGTGATTGGCGGACAATTGCTTCATTAATGCTTTACAATTGCTTTGTAACTGCTAGACAATTGCTTCGTGACTGGTGGACAGTTACTTCGAGACTAGCTGACATTTGCTTCGTGATTGGCGGACAATTGCTTCATTAAAGCTGGACAATTGCTTTGTGACTGCTAGACAATTGCTTCGTGACTGGTGGACAGTTACTTCGAGACTAGCTGACATTTGCTTCGTGACTGGCGGACAATTGCTCCATTAATGCTGGACAATTGCTTTGTGACTGCCATACAATTACTTCGTGACTGGTGGACAGTTACTTCGAGACTAGCTGACATTTGCCTCGTGATTGGCGGACAATTGCTTCATTAATGCTGGACAATTGCTTTGAAACTGCTAGACAATTGCTTCGTGACTGGTGGACTGTTACTTCGAGACGAGCTGACATTTGCTTCGTCATTGGCGGACAATTGCTTCATTAATGCTGGACAATTGCTTTGTGACTGCCAGACAATTGCTTCGTGACTGGTGGACAGTTACTTCGAGACGAGCTGACATTTGCTTCGTGATTGGCGGACAATTGCTTCATTAATGCTGGACAATTGCTTTGTTACTGCTAGACAATTGCTTCGTGACTGGTGGACAGTTACTTCGAGACTAGCTGACATTTGCTTCGTGATTGGCGGACAATTGCTTCATTAATGCTGGACAATTGCTTTGTTACTGCTAGACAATTGCTTCGTGACTGGTGGACAGTTACTTAGAGACTAGCTGACATTTGCTTCGTGATTGGCGGACAATTGCTTCATTAATGCTGGACAATTGCTTTGTAACTGCTAGACAATTGCTTCGTGACTGGTGGACAGTTACTTCGAGACGAGCTGACATTTGCTTCGTGATTGGTGGACAATTGCTTCATTAATGCTGGACAATTGCTTTGTGACTGCCAGACAATTGCTTCGTGACTGGTGGACAGTTACTTCGAGACGAGCTGACATTTGCTTCGTGATTGGCGGACAATTGCTTCATTAATGCTGGACAATTGCTTTGTTACTGCTAGACAATTGCTTCGTGACTAGTGGACAGTTACTTCGAGACTAGCTGACATTTGCTTCGTGATTGGCGGACAATTGCTTCATTAATGCTGGATAATTGCTTTGTTACTGCTAGACAATTGCTTCGTGACTGGTGGGCAGTTACTTCGAGACTAGCTGACATTTGCTTCGTGATTGGCGGACAATTGCTTCATTAATGCTTTACAATAGCTTTGTAACTGCTAGACAATTGCTTCGTGACTGGCGGAGAGTTACTTCGAGACTAGCTGACATTTGCTTCGTGATTGGCGGACAATTGCTTCATTAATGCTGGACAATTGCTTTGTGACTGCCATACAATTGCTTCGTGACTGGTGGACAGTTACTTCGAGACTAGCTGACATTTGCCTCGTGATTGGCGGACAATTGCTTCATTAATGCTGGACAATTGCTTTGTGACTGCCAGACAATTGCTTCGTGACTGATGGACAGTTACTTCGAGACTAGCTGACATTTGCTTCGTGATTGGCGGACAATTGCTTCATTAATACTTTACAATTGCTTTGTAACTGCTAGACAATTGCTTCGTGACTGGTGGACAGTTACTTCGAGACTAGCTGACATTTGCTTCGTGATTGGCGGACAATTGCTTCATTAATGCTTTACAATTTCTTTGTAACTGCTAGACAATTGCTTCGTGACTGGTGGACAGTTACTTCGAGACTAGCTGACATTTGCTTCGTGATTGGCGGACAATTGCTTCATTAATGCTGGACAATTGCTTTGTGACTGCCAGACAATTGCTTCGTGACTGGTGGACAATTACTTCGAGACTAGCTGACATTTGCTTCGTGATTGGCGGACAATTGCTTTATTAATGCTTTACAATTGCTTTGTAACTGCTAGGCAATTGCTTCGTGACTGGTGGACAGTTACTTCGAGACTAGCTGACATTTGCTTCGTGATTGGCGGACAATTGCTTCATTAATGCTTTACAATTGCTTTGTAACTGCTAGACAATTGCTTCGTGACTGGTGGACAGTTACTTCGAGACTAGCTGACATTTGCTTCGTGATTGGCGGACAATTGCTTCATTAAAGCTGGACAATTGCTTTGTGACTGCTAGACAATTGCTTCGTGACTGGTGGACAGTTACTTCGAGACTAGCTGACATTTGCTTCGTGACTGGCGGACAATTGCTCCATTAATGCTGGACAATTGCTTTGTGACTGCCATACAATTACTTCGTGACTGGTGGACAGTTACTTCGAGACTAGCTGACATTTGCCTCGTGATTGGCGGACAATTGCTTCATTAATGCTGGACAATTGCTTTGAAACTGCTAGACAATTGCTTCGTGACTGGTGGACTGTTACTTCGAGACGAGCTGACATTTGCTTCGTCATTGGCGGACAATTGCTTCATTAATGCTGGACAATTGCTTTGTGACTGCCAGACAATTGCTTCGTGACTGGTGGACAGTTACTTCGAGACGAGCTGACATTTGCTTCGTGATTGGCGGACAATTGCTTCATTAATGCTGGACAATTGCTTTGTTACTGCTAGACAATTGCTTCGTGACTGGTGGACAGTTACTTCGAGACTAGCTGACATTTGCTTCGTGATTGGCGGACAATTGCTTCATTAATGCTGGACAATTGCTTTGTTACTGCTAGACAATTGCTTCGTGACTGGTGGACAGTTACTTAGAGACTAGCTGACATTTGCTTCGTGATTGGCGGACAATTGCTTCATTAATGCTGGACAATTGCTTTGTAACTGCTAGACAATTGCTTCGTGACTGGTGGACAGTTACTTCGAGACGAGCTGACATTTGCTTCGTGATTGGTGGACAATTGCTTCATTAATGCTGGACAATTGCTTTGTGACTGCCAGACAATTGCTTCGTGACTGGTGGACAGTTACTTCGAGACGAGCTGACATTTGCTTCGTGATTGGCGGACAATTGCTTCATTAATGCTGGACAATTGCTTTGTTACTGCTAGACAATTGCTTCGTGACTAGTGGACAGTTACTTCGAGACTAGCTGACATTTGCTTCGTGATTGGCGGACAATTGCTTCATTAATGCTGGATAATTGCTTTGTTACTGCTAGACAATTGCTTCGTGACTGGTGGGCAGTTACTTCGAGACTAGCTGACATTTGCTTCGTGATTGGCGGACAATTGCTTCATTAATGCTTTACAATAGCTTTGTAACTGCTAGACAATTGCTTCGTGACTGGCGGAGAGTTACTTCGAGACTAGCTGACATTTGCTTCGTGATTGGCGGACAATTGCTTCATTAATGCTGGACAATTGCTTTGTGACTGCCATACAATTGCTTCGTGACTGGTGGACAGTTACTTCGAGACTAGCTGACATTTGCCTCGTGATTGGCGGACAATTGCTTCATTAATGCTGGACAATTGCTTTGTGACTGCCAGACAATTGCTTCGTGACTGATGGACAGTTACTTCGAGACTAGCTGACATTTGCTTCGTGATTGGCGGACAATTGCTTCATTAATACTTTACAATTGCTTTGTAACTGCTAGACAATTGCTTCGTGACTGGTGGACAGTTACTTCGAGACTAGCTGACATTTGCTTCGTGATTGG
>JBAIZL010000001.1:362692545-362700045 GCA_036971475.1 Prosapia bicincta
ATAGTATTATATTGCGCCTTAACTCTGTCAGCAATGGTTGAACATAACTTGCTGTTAGGAAACAGTGTCTTGTGATATGTTGAGTTTTCCCTATTGATTTTATGTAATGTAGCGCTTGATAAGACTTGGGGTTAGCGTGACCTAAAGGTCCGTGACTTCCGGTGGTACAGACGTTACGCCACGGACAGTAGAACTAGAAGTAACCTTGCGTTACTCCACTTCCAAGCTTACTCTTGAAACTATCCTTATCTATGATGAGGTGTATACTTACACAATGTTTTGTTGAACAAAAACTCGGTTGATACGTAAACCAAGAAACCTTAATTTATTAAAAATTCGGCTACGTTTCGACGGCTAAATTGTCCTCATTCAGGCTTACAAGTGTAACAGACAGAATTTACATTTACGTCCAAAAAAATTCACATACAAAATTATGAAAAGGAATAAAAATAAAAGCGCGCCCCATGTTTTCCCTTTCTCTAGCACCAGAGGATAATTTTTGTTGTTTTCGGGTCCATGGAGTTTTAGATCATTTCGAAAGTCCGGACGATAGCGGTCGCTAGTTCCGGCGCCTTTTAACTGAAGAGAACAGCTCCTAGAATGTCATTAAGTGGCACTATAGAGGATAATTTTTTAACAGATATGATAAGGTTTTTAAATGTGGCTTTGTTGATAAACATTATACTTTATTTCGTTTTCTTTGTAGTTTTTTTACGTTTTAGCGCTAGTTTCATTTAAATGTCAGTATAGAAATTTTATAATTTTTCTAAAAAATATAAATAATATTTTAAAAAATGTCCTTTTCAGTCATATTAAGTGAAATTTTTATTCATTCTAATGTTACTTGTAAGGAATATATATTAGCCTATATTTAGTAGACATTATAAACATCACAAATGTAGGCGAGACTAGGTAAACTGCCTGCATTTCTACAAGTTGATTTTTAGCTGTAACTTGAAACATTTCGGTAATTTCAATTCTGAGATGTTAACACACTTTTATCATGAAAATCGTTGGTGAACGTCATGTTTGTTAAACACCGGTCCAATCACAGTGAACTAAAAAAAGGCAAGTAAAAATACTGCACTTCCTAACTTCAGAAGACAGGAAGCCATGAGAACTGGTTTCACCAAGTAAACTGAACACGCTATTAATAACATATTTGTAGAATTAATTTTAAACGTTTTTCAACTACACAGACTTCTTGTGTTACAAAGATAATAATCTCCCAAAAGATATTGACTAGTGATACTTTCGTACATTGGCTAACCAACTACAGCGGTTAGACGAGGTTTCCAAACTCTATTCATTCATCTCTTATAAAAACTAATTCTAAATTGTCCTTTAAATTTTCTTTAGCTATGATTTTACCATTAATATAATACTTGAATTTGAATACCTCTGCATATTTTACTTACAATTTTTCCATTATATGCTAGCTGTGGGACAAATTTTACATTACATAAATTTTATTTACATTTAATCGAATCGTGGCATTTTTGAACGGTTGGTGTAAATGACCTATTAGTTGTACCGTAAGGTGACATATGCAAACTAATCCGTGATATGCAAATGGATTTTATACCATCAGGTTTAAGAAACAGAAAACCAGTTCTAAGTCATCGAACTGTAGAATCAGGTTTAGAAATCTTATAAGCAATTGTTTACGCAGCTTGAAAAGGTCTCAACAGTTTCAAAGCAGTCTTTACCAAAGGAGACAGTAAACGTTTTACTTACAAGTTATAATCTTAAAGGCAGTATTATCTACATATACAATATCAAGAGCACAGTGGTACAATATATTACAATGAAAATATTGGAAAGAACCCCAATACCACAAAAATAACAAATAAAACAAGTTACTTAAGATTAAACCCCTTATGTACATTTCGACGACCATGTCATCATCATCAGAGGGTCTTGTACAAAATTACAACCTCTTAGCTAGAAATTACGAGAAATGGCTTCAAGCGGCAAATATAATATATAATAAATTTAAAATATTTCAAAAACAAGAATACTTTTAATACATTTACTATTCAAAGCTTTTCGCCGATAAAACAGTACCAGCATCTTCAGGATACATACCAGTCCTGAAGATGCTGGTACTGTTTTATTGGTGAAAAGCTTTGAATAATATATGTATTAAGAGTATTCTTGTTTTTGAAATATTTTAAATTTATTAACTATATTACAAGAAAACATATCACCATATTTAATATATATAGAGAGAGAGAGAAAGAGAGAGAGAGGTTTTGTTAAGCCTGGAGGGAGTACTTTTCGTAAAAGCTCTTTTCACACTGAAGAGAGTAAAACGTGACGTTTTAGCGCGATCTAATTAAAAACATACTAATACCGAACTCAAAAGTTATTAGGGATAACTAAAACAGTATTTTAAAACTGTTATGAATGTCAAGTTTGTAAATAATAATAGTCATAAAAGTGTGTGAATTAATAAACAGATATTTAGTCTACAAATGTATTATATATATTGAACGCGTAACAACTGGTGCTAGGTGTGAGGTAGGGCAATATATAGTAGCAAAGTAAGATGGCTACAAAAAGTGTGAAATTAAGTGAATGCAGAGTGACAGTTCTTACAACCTCAAGACTGTGTTTACAGCAGCGAATTCGGGATGCCTTAGCGGGAGCAGGAGAAAATCTGGAGAGTGTGCGTTTTGACACGGTTTGCGGCTGCAATTGAATGGGTAGGATACTAAAAACTCTAAAGGAAAACCTGATAGAAAATTCAAAATATAACTCCTTTGGAAAGTAAATTAATTAAAAATACAAAAGCTTTGGATAGCAAATTATTAAATAAGTTAAAGGAATATTCTAAGAATATAGAAATAAAAGTAAGTTGAAAGTAAGTTTAAAGATAGCTTACATACAGTTACAGTTGACTTACTAAGTTGGAAGCCTTGAAAAGAATGAAGTTACTGATTCAAAGAGAAAATTTGCTTCCTTTTTCAACGAATTAGAAATTAAACTAACTGCTAGTTCCAGTGAGATAAAGATAATTTAACTGTCAGTTAAGAATCTAGAATGAGAAGTGAATACGGGTTTTGGAAAACGTTTGGTCACGCTTGAAAGTAAGAGTAGAAGCCCTCTTATCGAGAATTTGACAGCCAAAGAGGCACACAATAGAGATGCAGTCAAATGTCCTGACAGCTCCACGTTTAGCGACTTCAACGAATGCTATTTGTTCCTCACTTTATAAAATATTTTGTAAATTTGTTGCAACCCACTGGACTTTCAAAAATTTTAAAAGTACTTTCAGAAACCTTTTTAGTCCCCATTTAATTAATTTTTTTCTTGTAGTGGAGCAAACTCAACCTGGAAACTCTGACTTTGACCCAGTCCATTATTTCTCATATAAAACAATATTAAATGGACCTGTGGTGAAGAGTAAAAGATCCGCCGTTTAGCAGAATTTACCCTAATAAAAATGGAATTGGAAAAAAATAAAATACATTTTCCAAATTTTTATTGCGAAAAATCACTACACTTCCACAAATTTGTTGAAAATAATCGAGTAAATACTATCTGCAACTATCTAAATATGACCTATTTAACCAAAAGTAACTTAAATTCATTGTACTAATCAATACACAGTCAAAATCAATGTCTCTTGATACAATCAACTTTTAAATTTGTTGGTAAACAGCATCAATAGCAGGAAATTTGTTAGGTAGCTAGCATAACAGAACAGCGTCATCCCAGATACAATTACGGCCTTAACTTCTTTATGAGCTATTCGGATAATCCTGGAGTAATGGATAATACAATAATAGAAAACAAATTTTGTGAATATTTAATTTTTATGATACACAATATCAAGAGCACAGTGGTACAATATATTACAATAAAAATATTAGAAAAACCCAAATACCACAAAAATAATCAAAACTAACTAATATTACAAGTTACCTAAGATCCTTATGTACATTTCGATAACCATGTCATCATCATAGGGTCTTATTACAAAATGGCAATCTAATAATACAATAAATTACAAACTATCTAAATAAGTTGTATCATAAACAGAAAATAATTACATCATTGATGTCTTTCGGGAAAAGTCATCACTAAAATTCATTTTAAAAAGGTTTTGAGAAAACCGTATGTTATTTTACTATTAGTTTTCTTACCATTACAAAATACGAAAAAATGTACGCGGGTGTGTGGCACAAGATCTCACACGCGGGTGTGTGGCACAAGATCTCACGCGCGGGTGTATGGCACAAGATCTCACACGCGGGTGTGTGGCACAAGATCTCACACGCGGGTGTGTGGCACAAGATCTCACACGCGGGTGTGTGGCACAAGATCTCACACGCGGGTGTGTGGCACAAGATCTCACGCGCGGGTGTATGGCACAAGATCTCACACGCGGGTGTGTGGCACAAGATCTCACACGCGGGTGTGTGGCACAAGATCTCACACGCGGGTGTGTGGCACAAGATCTCACACGCGGATGTGTGGCACAAGATCTCACACGCGGGTGTGTGGCACAAGATCTCACGCGTATGTTTATCTACACTGTTTCAGCATTATTAACAAAAATTCGATGGATGATTCTTTGGTTCAAAATAAGGAGACTGTTATATAAACCAACTACAAAACCTTCATTATGGGTTTAAAATAAAGAATTGAATTTTTTAATGTTTAAGACATTTTACATACATATTTAGTCTTGTTTTACCTTAAGCTTTTGAAATCATGAGCAGTCAGGGAAGGAGACTCTGGAGATTTACCATCAATTACAACTTTAAATTGTCGATATCAATTAATTGTCGGTTATTGCATTTCTAAGTTACGAATTCATAGAAAATATTACATTCAAGATTTTACAAAAATTTCAAACTGATACCTGAAATTTTTTGAAGAATTAAACGATAAGAAAACGTTTATGAGCTGTACATTATGAATTTTACCTGTTTCTAAAAAAAAGTGCTAAATGCTCCATAAACATTGAGTTTTGGTTTTTGAGGTTAAACTCAGAAGAAATTTTCCTACAAATGTAATTCCGTAAATGCTCTGAGCACAATTATATACAGTTTTTTTAAACATAAATTTATATCTGAAAATATTTAAGAGAAGGCTTTTATACTGCCAAATATGCTTATATAATGCCGCACTTTATTTGTTTTACAATATGGAACCTCCTTAAATATTCTATTCCGCAAGCAAAATTAGCAAGACACAACCAAAACATTTGAAGTAATTATTAAACATAATTAATGAATACAAACATAGCGTTTAGTCAGCTAAATAAATTCATTGTTGACTATTTTTATTTTTCACCAGTTGTTACTTCTCTGAAGTCCATTTATACTTTGTAAGCAAAATCAATTCTTAATATCTTTACGAATATTGAGTATGCTGATATAAAATTTGTGCATATATTGTGTATTGAAGTTCAAGTGCAGTTGTAATAGGTTAGGAATTGTTTTATCTGGTGAAAACAGATGTTCTTAATAGGTAAATATTTACCTATATCATTCATTATCGTTCGAGAGAAGCACGATCTTTGGTTATAATTAAACGTGAACCCGTTAGTAACACTTTAGGTTACTCGAAAGAAAAGTAAATAGAAGGTTTTAGAAAGCCCAGAAAGTAGAAAATTTTAAAATGAGAAAACTATCAAAACAGCATTTATAATAATAAATACACAAAAACCTCTTAACCACAAACTTTCTTTAATTTACCCTAATGTACATTTCAGTTACAAAGTAACCATCCTCAGAGGGATAACATACAAAGACTGTTATCGTATTTGTATGTTATCCCTCTGAGGATGGTTACTTTGTAACTGAAATGTACATTAGGGTAAATTAAAGAAAGTTTGTGGTTAAGAGGTTTTTGTGTATTTATTATTAAATTCAACCAAAGTATATTCCTAGTAAATAGTAGCATTTATAATATATCACTAAGGTATGAAACCTTAAGTAAGAGTAAGAAAATACTTCAGTAAGGGTATTCTGTCAAGAGTACTGTAAGGATAAGACCCCTACTTACTGAAAGTACATATGTACTCCCAAGGGATGATGTTGCGAATCTGAGTTTCGTCTTTAAACTACAGTAACCTTAACTGTAGTCTCACTACGTCATTACTCGTTGAAGACGTCGTGTAGCTCACCAGAAATAGTATTAAACGTTTAACTAATAACACATATCTGGGCAGAAGAAAACTTGCATTACAATATTATAAAACCTTTTTGTGAAAATTTAAGAGTTAAATTTGGTGAGTGTTTTGAAATACGTTAAAATTTTATCTTTAACAGTTTCTCAGATAATAATTTTATGTTCAAGTACAAAATGGACATTTAATAAATAAACATTACTTGTAGGAAGATTTATTTTTTTTTTTTTTGTAGCATTAAAAGCTTCAGTCCAAAAGGTAAACAATTATTTTATTCGCAGGGGAAAATTGTAACATACCAACCGTAAACCTATCCTTTAAAATACCTATTAGTTCTTAAAATTTTAATCATCAAGTAAAAAATATTTTACAAAATAAAAAAGGTGGTGGTGGGGGCATCTTTTTCTCCATTAAGTTTGACAATTTTTAGAAAACTTGCATTTCAAATGGTGAGATAGTTTTCAAAACTTCTCGTAAAATAAAATTAATATTTTTAAAGTTGTTACACATTTCATAATTACGAGTCTTAGAAAGCAATTACCGAAGTCAAACTACGCCTAAAATATCAATGTAATTTCCAATAAAGTATTAATAGCCTTATTTTCCTGTTATTATGAAAAGAACGTTTTTTTAACCAACGTTTTTTATAATTTTTTATTTAACTATAAAATCGTTTCAATAAAAATATTGAAAAGAACCCCAATACCACAAAAATAATCAAAAATAACAAATAAAACAAGTTACTTAAGATTAAACCCTTATGTACATTTCGATGACCATGTCATCATCATCAGAGGGTCTTGTTACAAAACACAATCTAGCACACAAGAAATTACAAACTAGAATGATCCTCTAGTAGATCATTCTAGTTTGTAATTTCTTGTGTGCTAGATTGTGTTTTGTAACAAGACCCTCTGATGATGATGACATGGTCATCGAAATGTACATAAGGGTTTAATCTTAAGTAACTTGTTTTATTTGTTATTTTTGATTATTTTTGTGGTATTGGGGTTCTTTTCAATATTTTTATTGTAATATATTGTACCACTGTGCTCTTGATATTGTGTATAAAATCGTTTGTCAATCCTATATTTTTCAACACAATTCTAAACAATATCTTCACTTCCCTATCCCGTAGTCTTCATATTGTTTTTTTTTCAAATACTCTTACTGCAACCCTGTCATTGTCTGAAATTGATCAGGAATTATTTCTAAAGTTAGACTCATTTTTTAGATTTCATATTATTTCAAAATATCTCTTTCTTACAATTTTTTTTTAGAGAACTTCTATTTACATCCAGTAGTTTCGAGAAAACAGACTTTTACTACAAAATGTTAACAAACAGAAATATAAA